>JAGFPH010000051.1:337398-361418 GCA_018207615.1 Philaenus spumarius
TGCTCTAAAAGCGTGTTTTTTAGTTTTTTTAAACTATATTTATTTTTTAGTGGCATATTTGAATTCTTTGAAGTTTTTTCTACAAAAAAGCTATGGAACACTTTTTAATTGTGGTTCATTTACTATTTTTTTAGAATTTAAAAAAAATGCCTGCAAAACGCTAAAAACCGGCTTTTCAATTTTCGCTATAGCAATGCCATATGTAGGGTTAAATACTCCTCAAAACCTGATTTGTAATTTTTATGTTCGTTCGGGAGTTATGAGTAACAAACTGGTGGAAACAGGATTTTTAGCGCTTATTGGTGCATAGCTAATAATCTACGTAGGCCTAAAAGGGATAGGATCGATTTGGGCAAAATTCAATATGCGTTTTAGGCCATGGAACTCGGATCTAAAATAGTTGTATTTAATTGCGTGTAATGGTAAGGCACAAAATTTGCCAATAGTTCTTTTATTTAATTAATCACATCTGCGAGCAAAGCTGCAGGTACCAGCTAGTTAATTCTCTATACTTCATTTTTATAGTATAGTATTTACTTCCAAAACTATTTTAATAAGTTTTTTGTTGTTTAATATTGATTATTTTTTTGTATTGTTTCAGAAGTTAGCAGTTCAGGATGTGATATTGCAGGTGTAAGTGAATGGAGTAATGGTACTCCCCGGTCTTACGGATGTTCAACTACTCTGTATGAACGACATCCCCTTACTGGTGTTCCTGCAGGGGAACCGATTGCTGACTGTTTTGCAATAGTGTCTCGCCAGGATTCTGCAATACTTTGCTTGGCAGATGGAGTAAATTGGGGTGTAAAGGCAAGTTTAGCAGCAAGAGCTGCGGTCCACGGCTGTGTTGAATATCTAAACAAAGCTGTTTTTTCTTGGCCTTTAACATCTACTACTGAAGTGTTTGTAGCGTTGTTACGTTCCTTTCATGCAGCACATAATTTGATTTTACAAGAAGAAGGTATGCTTACTACTTTAACGGCGGCTGTAGTGTTACCATTAGTTGCTGCTGATAGATTTGTTGTTTGCGCTTGCAATGTAGGAGATAGTTTAGCATATGTTTATAGTCCTCAGTATGGCGTTCGAGAGATCACTCAAGGATCGCATGACCTTCATAGGATGCGAGACATGAGAGATGCTCTAGGCGCGTTAGGCCCAGTTGATGGGCAAAATCCTGAGCTCGGTAATCTTACCTGTTCGATGACGGAAGTTGAATCTGGTGATATTATATTCCTCACTTCTGATGGGGTGTCTGATAATTTAGATCCTGTGGTTGGAAAATTTACCGGTTTGCCAACTGTTGAAGCACATCAGCGACACAAATTAACACTTCTTCGGACGGAAGATCTACTACGAAATGGTGTTTCAGGATGTGGACCTCCTTGTGCAACAGCACGAGATCTCGTTACACTATTAATTGATTTTGTCACACGTCTTACTGCAGCTAAAAGAAGGATATTAGAAGATGTTGAACTTTACACTGGTGCTGGTGGAGGACCTCTATCAAGAGGAGAACAAAGATCCAGGCGTAAAGATGTATGTGCAAAACTGGCTATGGTTCCAGGAAAGCTTGATCATGCTACTGTTGTTGCATATACTGTAGGAAATGCTCAACCACTGACATGATTATACTGTATAAAATGCATCTACCTCTATTGAACTATAGTGAGTTTAGTATTTTTTGGTTGAATTTTTACATTCCACAGTTAAACTTAACTGGAATATTAAGAAAATCTATAAGTAGATTTATTTTATACTCTAACGTATTGTTTATGTTTAAGAAACCTTTATTAAAAATCCAAAATCAAAACAATAAGATTGAATGTAACTCTTACAATCCCAAATGTTACTATACTGCCATTGTTTCAGTATGAATAATTAATGGTAAAGAATGTGATACAAACTTTTTTAAAGTTTTTTATATGTAATTTTAAGGTTAAAATTTGTTAAAGTGGAGTTAATATTAATCTTTGCTTGGTTATAAAAAAAACAAACAACAAAATTAAAACTAATTAACAAATATTAGGTTGTAATTACATTGGTAGTTTATATTGCCAATAATTGTATATCACAACTAAACAATGCCATTTATGTTATAAAATAACCCCATTATGCTGTTAATCATTACAAAATTTTAAATTGAATTTTTACTTTCAGTTGAAGTTTTTATTATTTTTTTATCTTTGAGAATTTAACTAATCACATTTTTATAATTAAAAATATGTTTGCATAGCCCTTTTTAGGGTCCTAAATCAAAAATAATTATTATCGGTTGACTTATTTGTGCAATATATTTTTATTAATTTATTTGTGGATTCTATTAAAAATGAAACAAGTGTTCACCTTTTTGTTTAATACAGGTTATAGCCATAAAAGAAATCAGTCAGAGCTTTGTATATATAGGCTGATTATTCTTTAAGCAAATTAGTCTTTATTCTTATAATAAAATAAAAACCACTGTGTGAATATGTATCACCTTCTTATAAATTTAACAGATTTTATATTTAATTTTTAATT
This sequence comes from Philaenus spumarius, assembly GCA_018207615.1. NCBI lineage: Eukaryota > Metazoa > Arthropoda > Insecta > Hemiptera > Aphrophoridae > Philaenus > Philaenus spumarius. The sequence goes on from JAGFPH010000051.1 coordinate 339,916, forward strand.
TAGGTTACCAAACATAAACAGTTTTATTATGAACATGTGGTTTTTTTATCACAATTGCATAAGTGGTTTGTTTTATTACAATTGCACAAGTGGTTTGTTTTATCACTATCGTCATTACGATACTAACTTTTTTTTCTAAAATGGCAACTATTAAATTAAAATTATATCAAAAGGCAGTTATTATTCTTTAGTGAGAGTTTAAAATTAATCTTCTGCAAATAAATAATGGTTGGTTAGCTCTAGTCAGTGTCCATAAAGCAATCAGATCCAAACATTGTTGAAAAGTGTAACTAACTATAATAGGCAGCTAGCTTATAGACCTAAAATGCAATTAATTTTTTTTTCTTCATATTTTTTGTGGGTGTAGGTAAATGAAATTAGTTTTCGTTTCGATGTAATTATTTTATTTTAATTCAAAGCTAAATATGTTTAATGGTATGTAAAAAGGTCTTGAGGTTGGTTTTAAAATGTAATGTATATAATATTATGTAGTAATAAACAAAGTAATATATTCCAAACAAAATTGGCCAGAGATGTAACAAATATTTAGTGATTAATGAGAAATGTTAATATTTTTAAATATTGTCAAACATAGTATATTTAACTTAGTTATATTTCGTCCTCTTTAACAAGTTTAAAACAATATTTAGTATTGAATTCAAAGAAATTTTGTATCATTAACATTTTGTGTCGATTTGTTATTGCTTTTACTTGCTTCAGTTATTTTCAAAATGTGTGCACATACAGTACTTTTGTTTTCTTTAATATATTTACTCATAAAATGAGTTAGTTATTTATTATACGATTTCTAAATACTGTGTAGGTATTAAAAAATACAAATCAGAAACAAATTGTTTAGGTGAAAGAGTCTAGGTTGATGTACGTTTGCATATTAAGAAATTTTTAATAATTTTCTGATTTAAATTATTGTTTAGTGTTAATTATTGAAAACGTTTGAAGGAAATACCCACCTTAGTAATTGTAAATAAGCCAGCCTTAATTACTTTCTTTAAACCGGTAAATCACACTAAAAATTAAATTACTATCAGTCATCAAAATTATTCCCTCTATGAAGAAAAATGCAACAACGATTATATTATAATCAATTCATTAAAATATTTTAAATTATAAAATTAATGATATTTACCTTTATTGTTAATACTGATCATAATCTTCAAAATAATCTGATAAATGGTATAATTTTGTTACCGAAAAATACAACATTCACCTTTGATTTTAACCTGTAAATCTGTAGTTTAATTAGTCTGCTTTTATAGATTGTAAATTTCTAAATAAAATTTGTCTCATTAATATATTGCTTATATAATGGTTACTTTTATTAATATAAAAGTTAATTTATCATATCATGAATTATAGCTGATAAACATTATTTTTATTTTAATAATTTTTAAGTCCTCCCGACTGCTTGTATAGAAGCTTAAAAAATCTGTACATACGAAAGAATTTAATTAGTTTTATGATAAAATCAAATAAATGTTTAGAAAAGTAAATTGTATATAAATTGTTTAATGATACTTCGAATTAATGATACTATCACGCAAATTAAAATTATAAACATTTTTATTTTATTAAATGTGTATAAGGTGCTACAGTCTTCTTTTGTCTTCTATGCTAGTTTGACTAGGTTTATTTCATTTGTTTATATTCTATGTTAAAGTGTTTTATTAATTTGATTTAATAGTATTGTTAACATTGTTATTAATTTTTATGTAGGCTATATTTTTATTGTGTTTGTAAATCATATTTTTAAACAATATTTAGTACTTGTCTAGTTTATGTTTTAACTTGATATGAGAGAAATCCCAATTCATTGTACATATTATAAAATATTTGCTTTTCAACCCATAAACTTGAAATCTTTAGTGAGAGTCATTGTAAATGATTGAATTAATTATAAATAATCCAATATTTATTTTTAAGGATAGAGTGTCTGAATTTTAAATTGGTTTGTACATTTACAAATAAAGCTATTTAAATAATCTATTAAAAATATATTTTGTAAGTTAAATGAAGTGGTTCTTCCAAAGAACAGTCAACTAGAAACCAATTTTAAATTTTAAGAGTTCTGGTTTTGTCCAGAGGTTGGTCTTAAAAGTAATATATGCTGGCAAAACCCCACTAAAGTATTTTCTGGTGATGATGAGTGAAATATTTTTGACCTTAAACCAAAAAATATAATTATTACAAGAATAATATACTTTATGTGCCAAAGATTTATGACAGCATGATGAGTGATCAATCTTGTAAAGAGGGAAAGTATAAAAACTTGTACAACAGAAGTATGTAGAATCAAACTTACATTAATTTTGACAATCAAAACCTTCAGTAACAACAATCGCTTGAGCAATTGAGAATAGTTTATGAATAATTTTTCACTTCAATTGCCAGAATAGGAGTATTATTGGGATGAAAAGGGAGTAAAAGGTGGCTTTATACTCCAGTACAAAATATTCCTCTAAGTAAGTAATATGTCCATTATTGTTCTAGTTTGCAGTCTAACTTTAGGCCTTGCTCATGTTATATTTTTCTTTGTGTTATTCCACTTCTTGTCATCATCACTTTTATGATCTCTAAGTAAAGAAAAATCTAAATTTTAACATTTTCTTTATATTTATAAAAAGTAAAGATGGAATTTTTAAAGTTAATAGATGCTACAAGTTATATAATTAAATATATGCAGCTTTAAAAATTATAATGCATGATGGCATTATGTTTTTCTGTAAAAATTAACAAACATATAAAATACTCTCATTATACGTTTTACTAAACAAATCCTTCAAAGTCAAAATGATTATGTATATTATTACAACACCGCGTATACACTCACTTGTTACCAAAAGAGCATCAAAATGTAATATGTTTGCATTACATATTCATTGTATAATTCGGGCAAATAATAAAAAATCTTCAGCAAAAGACGCTAGGTTTTAAAAATTACTATTTTTTAGTATCGAAATAATGATTCTACGTTTACAACTCATTGGTTGACGAAACATCAAAGGATGTTCTGCACGATTGTTACAGCTGAGTTATGACAAGTGAACATTAACAGATTAACACCACCAATAACAATTAATGTAATCAGATTGTTGCTCTGTTACAAGTATGTTTACAGCCTAAGTGATTATTAAGTTTGTTCTTAAGAGTCTAAATCAAATTAGACTGCATAAATGTATGGACAACCTGGCCATATTAGATAAATAACACTGCAAATGTATATTCATTGTTTTTAATATGTACAATTTATGTATAAAAATCAAATGGTATGGTATGTAAATATACTTTTGAATTTGACAGTATTTTAATTACTTCTCATAGAATTCTTATATCTACACATACAGGAATAAGCAAATTATTTAGATTTTGTTTTATTGACTCCTAAGGACTATTTTTTCAGTCTGTTTTTAAAGTAAATAGAATTATGTGTCTTTAAAAGTCTAGGTTCTAGACTAAAATGTGTGAATTTAACATTGATAGTGTAGTCGCAATACGTGATAGGCACTGCATATTCTTTTTTGACAACTTGTGACAGATTAAATATCTGCATAAATCATAATTAAATTGATGTGTAGTTAAATCAACCATAGTTACTTCTATCTCTAAAAAACATATTTGAATATTAAAACGTAAAAGTCTTTTTAAAACAGCTGATTTAATTTGTATGCAATAAAATGTTCTTTTAATACTTTTTATATCTGCCCTTTGGCATGCATACAAACTAAAGAATCTTCATTTAATTAAAACTAATCTTGTAACAACAATTTAGTCTATGTACATCTTGTAGGTTGTACCTAGAAATGCTTAATAATAAATAGTTTTAAGCTAACATAAGATCTAAGCTATATTGTATGCAGTAATTGATCTCTTCAAGTAAGCCTTGTAAAGAACTGTACACTTGTATTTCAATTTCATGAATGTATTTAAATATAGTATTTGTCATATGCACTTTTTGTTTATAAAACAATGAAAAACTATAGTCATTGGCTATAAAGTTGACTCGAGAATCCTTTTATCTCTAAATTTATTGTTTTCTCACATTTAATACTGTTTCTGCAAATTAAGTCAACTATTATAATAATAACTATTATTTATGTATATTGTTCTGATACTTTATGGTTACACACATTAAACAAATTTAAATTTATTTACAGTTAAATATTGATAAATTAATTTCATATTTGTGGCTCAGGTTTAATATTGTTTCTTTAGTTAGTAATAATAATAAAACAGAATGAAGTTTTTAATGTGATTAAACGTATATATATGTATTACTAACAATGTTCAGTAGTTAGTATAAATTGTATTATTAATCTGTCCTGAAAAACATTGTTCCTAAACAAGGTTATCTATAACTAAAAGTAAGTTATGTAAGAATGATCTTACATTTTTAGAACTTTTATCATTCCATGTAGTGTCTTACAGTTTTAGTTTTTATTAGTTTTTGGAATTTTCTACTTAATATCCAATATTTCTATTTAACTTAACCCACCTAAGTAAAATAAAACACAAATTAGATATTGCAGACAGGTGTACACAATGAGGTTTTCTTTCATTTACTTTAACACAGATTACATTCTTGGGATTAATTCACCATAATCATTTGCTTGATCCCTTTATACCGTCATTAGGAGAAATAATTTGTATACCACATCCAGAAACAAGTAAAATAAAATGATCTTCAAAAATAAAAAAAATAAAATAAAAATGTTTATGTAAGACAAGCTCAGTGTTGCAGCAAATAAAAACTAACTATACCTATGTTTTTTATAAAAATATGAATAAATAACAAATATTTGTAAGAATTGAGAAAACTAACCTTCCAAAACTGAACAACTAATGTTATTATATAAACACAAGAACAAAAAAAACAATGCTAAATGACGCGCTTTAAACAAAAATTCAGCATTGTCTAATGAAAGAAGCCACTTTTGGAACTTTTATGAACCCAGCTTTATGTTTATAGGACTGTGTATTCCAAACTCTCAACTTTAGAAAGGCAAATGAGGATAACCTGGTCTCAAGTCAATGAGGTTTCCCACCATCGACCGAACATAAAACACTGTTAATACTTTGTTTATATTATAACTGTTTTAATGATAATATGCATAGCACTTCAAAAAGAGGAAAAGATGGCTCCAGAGAGGATTTTCTGAGCATCACACGCAAACATTATCTTCTTCTATTAGTGTGATAACCGATTTTACAGTATTAATACAGACTTTATTCCAACAATGAATTCACTACTGTAGCCTTGAAAGAACTAAGGCAAAATATACTTTTTCAGCACCTCCTTTGGACAGAATTACTTTAAGAAGTATATTTTACTAGTTATAGTATATAGTAAAGTGTTAAGGTTTCGTATATATTATACTCACCCCAATTTAATTTCCTATCAGCTCTGGCTCTCAGATGCTTAAGTATTTCTACTCATTCAATCTCCAGATAGTTTGAAGTACTTAAAGTAAGCTGAAAATTTACAAATTATTCAAAATATAATGCATTTAGTTTCACAAATGAGTGAAAACCCATTAAAATCAAGCAAAAATGTTTATTTATTTAAATCATGTTTCATCTGGTTGAATAAAAAATTTAGAGTAGGGCTCACATATGTTCAGGCAGTGGTCATCTACTAAAGTCAATGAAGGGTTGAATTCCTCGGACACAAGAACCAAATCTTTTGGGAACCCACATGTAATGTTGTTAGGGACAGTGATGAAATTAAGGCTTCTTCAATTTTGACTACCTAAGAACTGTCTCATAAAACTTGAACACCAACCAACCCTTAATTCCATTGCTAGACAACTTTTTAACGAAACAATAGTTTATGATTTACTATCACATGCCTTGGTTATGTTGACAAAAAGATCAGCTAAGCTTCCATTTATATTAATTCCATCATACCTGTGATAAGCATTGAAGCAGGGCATCCGCAGTTCCCCTAAGTTGAAATAAACTGAATTGATTTTTACTAAAGACTTTTATTTAGAAATGAAAGGATTCAGACTTTTACAAGTTTTTCCATCTTTATGTAATATAAATTCTTACTAATTCACTGTTATTATATTTAACTTTCTATTTGTGCAAGATTGGTAAATTATGTCTGTCCGTATGTGCCACAGATCATCGTTGTCCCGTCACCTTACCACATTTTGTTTTATAATTTTTTCTTGTATGTAATTTTAATATTTCAACTGAACAGATCTTAAAAGTTACAGCCTCGTTGAATTGTTGACTAATGTGTTTTAAATTACATTAATCATGTGATTTAGTATTTTAATTTAACAATTTGGTCGCTAGATAATTGTCTCCAAAATAGTTTGAAATGTCTTTAGAAAATATACAAGAAAAAACTTTAAGAATTTAATCTGAAATTTTAATGCTTAGCATTTTACTCTTTAAGTTATCTAAAATGCACAATATATCCTTGCTACAACTGTGTGTTACAGTGCTTAGCAGAAGACATTGTACAATATTATAACAAACCAACTTATTTTTTCCATAATGACAGACATACATAGTCTTTCATCCTAAATAGACATCTATTCAATTCCAATTTATGAAGATATTCTACTGAAGTGGATTGTGCACATACATTCAGTATGGAGTTTTTTACTTGCAATATTAGTGTAAAGTATGATATGTGCATAAAAAATGTGATTTGTTTTATGTAGCGTATAGGATGGCAATTTTATTGTGAATACTTTTATCTCATACACAAACCAAACACATAGACGCTCGATAGAATTTATAACAAACTATGAATGGGGGCAATTTATTAATCTTTTGTGCATTTTAAAACCTATGGTATATGCAAGTTTGGCTGCTTTTTATAGATAGGGACCACTACTGCAGAACTTAACAACCTGGGCCCAATTCTGTTTGATAAAAATTTGATTAAATGTGTGGTTTAGAACTCCAGCTGTACTAATGTGGCCTTGCCTTCACCTCTGCAACAGACAAACTGTCAATCACCTAGTGAATTTTGTTTTAACCTTTAATTATGTGGACCAATTCTGTTTAACTTATGAGTGATAAAAAAAAAGAATGTTATAGTAGATAGCGATGGAAAATACTGTTTGTAATTTCTTAAAGGCTGTGAACCTATTTACATTGCAAATTGATTACTGAGTAAAATAATAAACAGGATTAGAAAGAGTATCATTTTCCTCACAAACACATATTTCTTAAAGTATTATCCTTTCCCAAGAGCTACTAAATCAGCTTTGATTTACTAAATTTGTATAATGTATTTTCTTTAGAATGCTTATATCGAGCCTAAATAATTTCTGATACAAAAAATACTTTTCTAATTTTGATTAAAAAGCTGTTTAAAGCTTTTCCAGGCCAAAAAATGTTTTCTTTCAATATGTTTCCATTGTAGATATAGATGCTTCAACATAATTTTTTCTAGTCAACAAAGCCTCATTTAAAGATAATTTTATTAAGTTGGTTTAATGAATGTCCAATAATATTTATATTTTATGCAAATCATAAAACTAAAATATATTTTACATAAACGTTAAGATTGACTGCAGTTCTGTCAAATCTATTACAATTAATTATCTTTGTGTCAAAAAAAAACATTGATCAATACAAGATATAGAGTTATTTACTATTCTTGTGGTAGAATTAAACAACTGATATAGCCATGTGATGAAAGTAAACTTAAGTACATATAACTATCAGTTTGGGACAACATAACTTTATCTGAGTAAAGAAACTACTGCTAAGATTATGTATACATTTAGGTGTGCAAACTCATGTTTTGTTTTATTCACTTGTTTTTGGGACAACATAACTTTATCTGAGTAAAGAAACTACTGCTAAGATTATGTATACATTTAGGTGTGCAAACTCATGTTTTGTTTTATTCACTTTTTCACAGCCCAGTTTCCAGTTTCTAGATTATTTCACAGCGAAAACATTTGCTTTGGTCCTACCATACCAATAGATCATTAGGACCACAAGTAAACACATTTTACAATAGGTTTACCTTATTGGAAAACACAAGTATATAATGTCAAATAGAAAATGGTATTACATAATACTTAAAAAATATAATAAAGTAACTTAGACTAAAACAAAAATGCAACATATTTCTTATTTGTCAGCCATTGCATTGACTTTAAAATCTTTGAGCATTTAAATTGTATAGTCTTGATTTCTCAACATCATGATGGGCATACAAAACATTGTGCATATCTTTTATATTGCACGTCTGGCTGGCTCACAATATCTAATGCAATTTCTTAGCAGATAATATATTATACTCTATGAACCACTCCCGAGTAATGTTCTTGGGGATACTCTAAAGTATTGGGATTAATTTATGCTGTAAACGGACAGAAAGTCCATCTTAACGTGTTTAAATGCCCGTGTGAGTTTTTAAACCCGTAACTGTTAGTCATTCTTTGGAAAGTTTTGTTGAAAAAGTGTCAAGTTTTCAATAAAGACCAGTTTTGTCTGCATTAAAACCATCTTTCATGTTTCAAATTTTGACTAAAATTTAGAGATGTCAAAGTCATTGCAGACAAATTTTCATTTGGAAATCAAGGACATTAAAGTCTTGGTGACGTGACATAATCTGGACTGAATGAAGGGAGTTGCGTAGAAAATGCAAATTAGGTATATATATTTACCATAATATAACAAAATATGGTTAAAATTGTTAAATACATTGTACTAGGTAAAACTTACATTTCATGTGTATTCCTTTGAATAATTTTTCAAGTTGAACAAATCTGTAAAGGCTGACTGTTTTTCACACTTGACATCTGCGTCTTCACAATAACAAAAAGTCCACTAGTGAGGCATCATACTGCTGAAAATAGCGCAGTCCTCTTTCTACAGCCTTCACTGTGACTTATCCTTTAATTTGCTGTACGTCCATCTTCATTTTGTTCTCTTTCTTTAATTGCTGCAATTGTCATGGTCTAATAGAGGCTCGCTGTTTCCATCTTGCCTTATCCACTCCTCAACATTTCACTCCTCACTGCCCACAACAATTTTTTCAACAATGACAAGACCTAAATCTTCCTTCTCTTTCAAATCTTGGAATTCATTTACAGAACAGCTTCCTCCACGAACAAACCAAAGTTAGGGGCTGTAGTCCATCCAGCATTGGACCACTAATAGGTGTTTCCCAGTGTTGCATAATTGACAAATTTTTTTTCAGAGAATTTGTATTCAATCTTTTAACACACCAAGTCTCATGTCAGACCTGTTTTTTCCATCCCAGCAAGTAGTTCTCCCCAAACCCATTTCCAATGCCAGTTTAGATACATTTTTACCCTTATTTAACATCTTCAATACTTCATATATTTCATTTCCATTAGCACGTTCACTTTGTTTCCTCTTCTTTACTTCGCCACATTCATTATTTTAATAGTACCATATATTAAAAACTTTGGAAACACCAAGAAATTCAAGGATATAACACTAAACTATATTCGACTCAATTGCTATTATGACTGACCCAAGAGATATTTTCACAAGTGATCTTGGATGTAGAATGTGCTCCAGACGCATGCAAACAAAAGCAAGGGTGTTACTGGAAGTTCAAAAAATAATAATACTGCTTTGGCCCTGTCGAATTTACAGGACTTAACTTACCATAACACTTTTTAAAACTTATTCAACCAACTTTCTATTTTGTTTTTTCTTTTAAAATACCACTGAAAATAATGATTTCATCTCTTTTGTTGAAACCAAGACATATGCTTCTACTACTGGCAACAGCATTTCTGAGAGTTCTTGTTCACTAATTGTATTAGTAAAAAATTGCATAAACTTAATATTCGCAGGGGATAGGTTCTGACAAATTGCTGCGAATATGAAAACTAAATCTTTATGGGAAAAAGGGGTTATGTTCTTGACGTATAGAAAATTTTGAAACATGTACTAATACCTATAATTTATTTATTTACATAAGATATAGGCAGTCGTTGTTATATGCTGTCCAGCTTTTACGCGGTAAAAAAAGTCCTTGAAAGGTTTAGTATTTGAGCTGAGTTGTTTGGAGTGTAGACTACAGTTGATAAGTTATTGGAGTATTGTTTGTCATCTCACTCTCCCCTTAAGGTCAGTGCTCTCATAATGGTTCCTTTACCCAACCCTACTTGCCCGTTCATTGTCTGGGTTTGTCTATTTTTAGAACTTAGTCATGTCAAGGCATCAAACTATTGTTCGCCGTCAGTAGCGAAAATATTGGTTACGAGTGATAAAACGTAGTAAAAACTTAATTTCTTTCAAAATATTTTACTGTAATTTTAATTAAGTCTTTAAAATTAATTTGACTTGCTGTACACTAAATTGATGTTTCCAACTAAACCACAGTATGCCATTGACCTTCATTTGCACAAGTCTACTTGTATTCACGCAGAGGTGTATTGTAGGGAAATTCCATCTTGTATGTTTTTTTATATTTCCGAGTGTTTCGCCGATGTGGTATTTATAAAATGTTATTAAATTCGTACAATAATAATTACAGTGCTATGCTATAATAATTTACAAATTTTGCATGTACTTTATTGCTATATATGCAGTATTTTTTTTCTTTTTTTAGCGACCGCAAATAATCAAAATTGCGAATACCAAGTCCGCGAATATCGAGGGATTACTGTACTAGTCAATACAATCCTGAATCATATCTGTTGGAGTCGCAAAACTCTTAAATTAGGGAGAGTTTACTGTACTTTATTATCTATTATAAAGAGGTGATGTAATTTCATTTAAGTAAAAGAAAATAACAGTAAGCCCATCTGATAGATGTACTTCACTGAAAGCATTTGCTAAATTCTAACGTATACCATTCCAATAAGTTATCTAGGAGTCCCATACAAATCTTAAAGTCTCCCGACGAACTTAGAAAATTACAACTTCACCAGAGTAACTCAAAGATCACCTTATTACTTCAGCATTTGCATTTGCCAAGTTCAACACACAAATAGAGATATGAATTTAAATTTGAAAGTAGATATTGAGTTTGCAATTTGCATAAAAAATATATTTTCAGGCATTATATTTTAGAACTATAACATAGATTTTTATTTATACTATAGGTTGTTAATAATTTATTTTATTTGTATACTGGTATGCACAATTAACTAAACATTTTATATTGTATCAACACGTATATGCACAAACATTTTATTCATTCAATTGCACAAAAAATATTTATATAAGGAGTACTAATATACTAATTATTACGAATACTAACTTTATGTGTTTGTTGACAGAACTGATTATGGCCTAATTCATTTTAAGTAATGAATTTTCTGTATTTCAATATTTGTTCTTTGTATGAACGTTTTATAAGTTTGGTATACAACAAGGACATAATATTTGTATCTATTTTCATTAAAGCAATTTTTATTTAAGTATTGTTTTAACTTTAAACCCTTACAATCCTAATAAAATCCTGTGTTGCTCGATTTTAGTGCTAAATTTAAAAGTAGTACAACTTATACAGTGTTTATAAATTCCCTTGAATCCTTTCCACTCCAATTACTGGGAGACCTAGTGTTGCTATCAGCTCCAATTAATTTTGAGCGAATATTGCACTGTAACTTGTTCACTCCAAAAAAAAGTATTTCTGTTAGTTCTAAAAGGCTGATTTTTTTTTTTTTTTTTGTAGTTTCTTCTATGACTAAAGTATATTTTTTTAATTTTTATTTATTGAAAAAAATAGAAATTTGTAACAAAAAACAAGAATTTTGGACAAATTTTCAATGGGAAGACCTATATTTGTTGCTTGATTTTTATTGTCTATATCCTTCAAACAAAATTAAGTGGTTTACACATGTTTTAGACACAATAAAACATTATAAAAAAATTATAATTGAAAAACAAGTTTTTCGTAAAAAATTAGTTTTTGTGAAAAAAATTTGTTAGGACACCAACTTGTACAAAATTGCCTCATCTATTTATTTTATTGCTTAGCAATGAACCAATGAATACGCTCTTAACACTAATACAGCATTTTTAGACAAGCAAATAACTTTTTAAAATCAACAAATACGGGTCGTTCATTTTTTTAAACCATAATACAGCTGTTGATTGTCATTGTTCAAATTGTTGTTTAACGAAAGCCCTCTTAGCTACAAGTTCTCATTTTAAAGTGCAGTTTTTAATGTTTTTAAATTCTAAAATGGAGGCCAACTGACAAATTTTTTATGAAACATCCTATGTTTTATGATGATTTTTGATTTTACTGAACTCTGGATTGTGAATCAGCTGTATGAAACACTGTTATCAACTTCATTTTTCATGTGTGACAAATTTGTAATTTTGTCATTTAATTCCAATGTATTGATTAAAAAAAGAAGAAAAAAAGCGTATTTGTTGATTTTAATAAGTTATTTGTTTGTCTAAAAAATGCTTTATTAGTGTTAAGCATGGTGTAAATAGATAAGGTGTGCTACCGCGCATGTGGCCGTGACGTCACCTGGTGAAATCGGCTGGTTCGTGTGCAATTGTAAGAGTTTTCACAAACTGCGATTACACTCACTTCCGCTCATTTAAAAATTATGAATTTGGTATAGTTTTAAAGCTTATTAAACACAGTTTATAACGATGTAAATTATATATTGAAATTTAGAAAATAGTCAACCTTTAACCCTATTTGAATTTAGACGATTATTTCTAATGACATGCAAATTATGTTAGTGGAAAAGTTTTTTACTATTTATTTCGCATCATTTTTTAAATCACCAATCTAAAGAGCATACAAAGAAGGTAATTCGACATAAAAATCTTTTTCATGCGAGTCATAGAAGTTTCAAACCATAGTTACGCGCGAGCAGTACTGAGGGTTTGATACAAACAAAACTGGGAACTATGTTTGGAAAGGTGAAGAGTGCAATTACTAGCATTGGTCTTATGTAATTCGAAAATCAATATACAACAAATCATTAATTCTAATTAACTCGTGGAATAATATTATTAATATATTATCTGTTACGTCCAGTACAATAAACCAAATTTAAGTTAACAAATCTGTTTCAAAATGATTGCGTTCTTAAATAAAGAGTTTGAAATAATTGGTAAAGGTTGTTCAAAAATAATATTAATTTTTATATGTCCCAATTAATTTAGAGCTTAGTGTAATATAAGTTGTATAATATGACAATTGATACTTGCAATATTCGAGTAAATATCCACATAAGCTCTTGATAATATAATGTATATGTCCCAAAAAACAACCCTGTTGTAAAAATTTGCCCGCAAGAAAACCTCCACAGCCGAAAAAAGAATTTGTATGAATTATGAATACAACCCCGCCAAAGGAGCATGCTCAGTGCTTCGCGCCTCGGTCTTGGATGTGCACATAGAAACATATGTAAAATAGTTAATTTATTTCATCACTGATTTGATTGACGGAGAGCTTGAAAATTCTTTCAACACTTTTTGGCGGGGAGTTTGAAATTGTGTCAATGCAGTTGATCCAATATTGTTGGTCAAAATTTTCACAGCAGTTTCCACTTCCGATATATTAATAATTTTACTATCCAAATTTGTTAGGTGTTCAAGCATTTAATTGTTGTATAAGTTATATTTCATTTTTATTACTTCTTTTATATCAATTTTCTTTAAGATAAATTCTCTATAAAGTTGTATTGCCAGTAACATAAGAAAGCTATTCCAATCCCATATGAGATTATCCACTTTTTGGGTTTTGAACTTTTAAGAAAACATGGAACCTTATAGGAACACTCGTTTGTCTTCTGAAACTTGACATATTTATAAAAAATCGTTTGAAAGGATTTCATTTAAGAATATTCTCAAAATAATATTGCAGATGTTTCTTTTAATATTGTTATTAAAAAAAATGTTTTATTCAATTGGCTTCAAACTTTGACGAAACAGTGATAGAAATTTTTTTCATTCCTGCTTTATAATTTAATTTTTATTATCACAATGGTTTATGGTTGTTGAGATGGTTTCTTCAAAATATTGATTTGATAATGTCTCTTTTGCAAGAAATTTTAATAAATAATTTATTTAAAATAAAAATTTGTCTACAATAAATCTTATATATTTATTTAATCATACCAAAGAAGTATAACTTCTAAACGCGCATACATAAGTACACGTACCCATTTTTTCACTGTGAAAGTTTTGATAAATGTTTTTAAAACTTTATTTTCTATATTTAGTATGAGAATAAATACCTCATAATCTACAAATCTTTATCTTTTAAACACCATTTAATTTCTATTAAACTGGTTACTGGTATTATATTTCAAACTATTTTTGACAAACAATAAGAAAGTAGCAAAAAAGGCAAAATAATGACTATCTTCTTGCAATATGATATTTTATTATCATATTTTATACAATATAATATATTGATCCAACAAAGTACTTTAAAATACCTGTTTAATATCATACATTTCATTGCCTTTGAGCTAGTATATAAATATAGCATACTTAAGTCAGTAAATTGTTAAAAATAAATAGGTACAGATTATAAAGTTCAATTTGCATACAAATCATTTTATAATCAGATATAAGAACTATTATTTTGAATTGATTTCTTTAAAACTTCGGAAACATACAAAATTATATACTATAATGCAACAAGACTGTTATCACTGATTCAGGAAAATAATTACTGAATGTTTTATTCTCCTCTATATTTACAAAAATATCGAAGAGGTAATAATCTAACTTCATTAGGAGAATTGAATTTAACAACGCCTTCCTGATTGTCTATAGACAGTAACTGTCCAATTTGTTCTCTATTTTCTCCATAAATTACTTTGACTTGATCACTTCTTTCTGGTACTACAATTTCTAACTGATCACTGTTGATATTGACAGTTCGATCTTCATCAGGTAGTAATAACGTACACATACCACCCTGAAAAAAAATTAAAAAAGTAACATCAAAGTAAAGAAATAAAAGTATGCAAGTTTATAAATGTATATTCAATCAAAGCTCCATAATCTATTAAGAATAATCTAGAAACAATTTTAAATAGAGAAAGCACAAATTTTAAAATATTTAACAATTTTAAATATAGAAACATGAAGGTTAAATATCTATCATAGGTTTTTAAATTGCAAAAAAAAGTAACTTCCCACACTTACACTTAAATTATGTTTCAGAATATACAGAATGTTTCCAAGAATATGTTCTTAACTACAGGATATGGTTCCTTTGGTCTAAATAAATAAAAACATGTGTCCTTAGATTTCTATCTAGAGAAACTAAGTTATCGACTAAAAACTGAAATTATTAATACTTGGTAATGTCTCCAGTTTCCACTTAAGCTAGAGGAAGAATAAAAAATTTACGCTTTTTAAGATTTGATGATAAACAGTTTAAATAGCCGCTAATTTAAAATAATTCGATCACACAGCTGAACTGCTGACATGAGTAGAGCGAATTTCCAAAATTAAATTCATATGTTTTCAACCAACTATTTATGAAACTGGTCTACTCACAAAGGCACTGAATAGCTGCCGATGTTTACGAAATATATTAGAAGAATTTCTTTGCACCTCTGCTTCCAGCCCTGGCTCACGAGGCTTTGCCACCTTGGACTGCTTCGCTCGCAGTGAACAAACTCGCTTTTTATCGATTTTGGAGGGAACCTGGCGGGCTATTATAAGGTCTTGTAAAAAAACAAAATGTGCAGAATAATCTCCTAAACCACAAACAGTTTCATTCTAGTACAAAAAATCTCATAATTAATTTTAAAACCAGTAAGTTATGAAACATAGACCTCTCCCTTTAATATAATACATGTATTATATTCATTTATCAGATACATTCATTCATGTATCACAAGTCAGAGAGAGCAGACCTATAGTGCAGATACGTGTTTCTTATCAGTTGTTGGTTGGTGGAGTTTTAATTTGGCTGTTTAATGTCCAACTTTTCTGGTTAACTCAAAATCATTAGTGAAATTTAAAGGTATTTTTTATTTTTGCGAATTCGTATTACGTTATTTCCTTTTGTTCTGTTTAAAAAATTTTGTTGGTAACTACACTTTTATTTCATATTATATTTTACTATGAGTTGTAACAAGTGTCTTAAACAAATTACATCAAGGCAGTGTAAAATTGAGTGTCATCAGTGTAAACATAATTTCCATGGTCAATGTGTGAACTTGTCTAAAGAAGACATCAGTTTTTTGTGGATAAGGATGAAATCTGGAGGTGTGTTTCCTGTGCCTCAGAACGTAGAAGTATGGTTTTGGAGTCTTCTATAAACGAGGGCAGTGTTACTACGGATGATTTATATGAAATGCTAAAGTCTATGAAAGCCGAAAATAAGCAAACTGAAGAAAATTTAGGTGGGTCCATTCAGTATTTACATGTGGAAATGGAAAAAGCCAACAAGTCGCTAGCCAATCATTCAGAAGAGTTTAAGCTTCTTAGAGGAGACATGGAAAGGTTAGTGTTAGAAAATACTAAACTAAAGGAAGAAGTCAAATCTCTTAGGGTTCAACTAGAAACGGCAGAACAATATAGCCGAAAAAACTGTATTGAAGTTCATGGTATTCCACATGCTAATGATGAGGATGCATTGGAAGTCGTTAAGAGGGTGGGTGTTGCGCTCGATTTTCCGGTGGAGGACTGCATGATAGACGCATGCCATCGATTGGGTAATAAAGCTGTTAATGGAAGGGAGCCCGGAATCATTGTGAAGTTTGTTAGAAACATTGATAAGGAGGAGTTTCTACGCAAGAGGAAAGTGAAGAGAGATCTATCAACTCGCCATATCCAAATGCCATCTGGTAAGTCTATTTATGTGAACGAGAGTTTGTATCCTTCCAGAAGAAGACTTTTTGCACTCGCAAGACAAAAAAAAAAACTGATTTGGGATATAAATATGTCTGGCTTAAACAAGGGAAAATTACTAATGCGGAAAGAAGATGGAGCTCAAGTGATAGTGTTAACGTGTGAAGAGGACTTAGGAAAGTTAAAATAATAAGATCGAATCTATGAGATTTCTGGTATGTACAGTAGTTTATTTCATAATTGTATAAAATAATGAATTAATTTTATTGTTCAAATTTACCTAGCAGTGAAAACATAGACCTTTTTTTTTGTTATTACATAAAAATATTAGAAGTGTCCGTTCCAATGTTGACTCATTATTGGTGCATATTAATGCTTTGACTAAAGTCCCAGATGTTATTGTTCTTACAGAGGTATAGATTAATGATGAGGAAAGCAATTTTTATAATATTGATGGTTATAAAATGTATACAAAATGTAACAATTCTTACAGGGCTGGAGGGGTCATAGTTTATGTTGATCACAAATATCACCGTTTAAGTTGTAGTGTTAATACTTTATCTTGTGATGCTCTATTGTTGGAATTAGTCAATAAGCTATTTAAAGTAACATTAGTTGCTGTATACAGGTTGCAACAATTTCATGTAGACCAGTTCTTAAAAGAACTCTTGATAACATACTTAGTCCTCTGGACAAACAAAATGTTATTTGCAATGGTGATTTTAATATTGACCTTATTAAAAAGACTCAAGTTAGTGACCGTTATTTAAATATTATGAGTAAATATGGCTTTCTGTCTCTTGTGAATGAGGGAACTAAAATAACAAAATATATCCTCTACCTGTATAGACAATATATTTGTAAGAATGCTTAAAGCAAGTAATTTTAAATATTGACCTTTTATTTTGAATTTGGATATCTCTGATCATAGTATGATTGGTTTGAGCATTGTTTTCTTACATTATCAGAATAAAAATTATAGTAATAGATGTAATCAGTTAAAGGGAGAGGGGGTCAGACGAATTAATAATAATGTTTTTTTAAAGGAATTTAGATCGTCAAATTGGGATACAGTTTATACCAAGAATAATGCATCGGAAGCTTATGATGAATTTATTTCCATTTTTAATATTTGTTTGGATAGTAGTAAAGAACTAGGTAAGGGGGGAAATATAAAAACTGAATTAAAAGATTGGATTACAGATGAATTAGCATGTAAGATTGATCATAAGAATAAACTATATAAGAGGGATAAAAAACATAAAGTAATATTATTCTTAAAAAATATTATGTTAGTTTTAGAAATAAGTTAAATCAAGAAATTAGAAATGTCAAAGAGAGCTATTACATGAATGAGTTTAATCTTAAAAATGGTAATATTAGGGAGCAATGGAAATTGGAAAAATACTTAACAGGCGAGATACATTCTTATAAAAACAGTATTGGTCAAATTGTTTGTGAAAACAGCATATACACGTCATCTATTGATATTGCAAATGTTCTCAATGATCATTTTTTATCTGTTGTAGAAAAAGACACAAAAAAGATGGAAATATTTGAAAGTTTTATAAACAGGTATAATGAGGTTTTAGCACAGAGTCTGAGACGGCATCCATGTTTGTTACTCCTGTTTTATCGGATGAGGTTGTAAAGATAATAAAATCTCTTAAAGTGAAAAAGGCACCTGGTTATGATGGTATAAGTACTAACCTTGTTAAGTTTGTAGCTGAGGATATTGCTCCAATACTCACTTACATTTACAACATTAGCTTTGAGACTAGTGTTTTCCCTTCTAAATTGAAATATGCTGGTGTTGTTCCAATTTTTAAGAATGGCGAAAGAGAGGACCCAAAAAACTATAGACCTACCTCGCTACTATCCAATTTCGCAAAAATATTGGAAAAACTTATGTATTCTGAATTGCTTAACTTTTTGGACTTCTCAAAGATTCTGAGTGAGAATCAATTTGGCTTCAGGGTGGGTAGGAGCACTGGTGGTGCGTTATTGAATTTTCTTTCTGACATTTATGAAAATATTAATACGGGAAGGAGTGTTGGAGGTATGTTTTTGGATCTCAGGAAGGCGTTTGACACTGTAGATCTTTCTGTTCTTCTCGCCAAATTACATAGATATGGAATAAGAGGAGTGGTGTACGAGTGGTTCAGGAGTTATTTGCTTGGTCGAATGCAATGCGTTAAAATTGATGACAGTTTTAGTACCAGTAATGTGGTTAATTTCGGGGTTCCGCAGAGTTCTGTTTTAGGTGCTTTGCTTTTTATAATATACTAGCTGACCCGTGCGAATATTTCGCAAGTTCGGAGTAGGCCTACATTTACCTGATTTAACACGTTGATTTAATTCAGTTAATTAAGTTTATTTATTTACATTGGTTTATAAATAACAGTTTCCCTATACAATCTTACAGTGTAAACAATCTAACTAACAGCTGTCATGCTAGTTAAACAGATGGTTAGTAGATGGCACCTTTCATTAGGAACATACAGAGTATAATATAAAAGTTTTTTAAATCAATTTTTGTTATTAAAACATGAATTTTAAGCTGTTTGTCTATTTTTCCCGTGTAGTGGTTAAGGAAAGCTTTAAAATGATGCCTCATTCATGTAATTTGATGATGTATTAAGGAAGTTATGGCGTACCGACAAAAAAATAGTCTTGAGAAATAATATATGCAATGTTAATGACTTATGCAATGCTCGCTTTAAGGGTAAAGTTACCACATACGCAGACGACACAGCTTTGTCTTATTGTGGTGAGTCTTATGAAGAAATTAGAATTTCAATGGAACACGATTTAAAATCTTTGCAACTGTGGTTTTTAAAAAACAACATGTTCTTAAATGTATCCAAGAGCAGCTATATACTTTTTAATCTATTGGGGAGAGGATCTTTTGATAAATCTGTTAAGTATCATAACACGGGATGTGGTTCAATAAATGAATGTAAGAGTGATTGTGATTGTGATATTATCAAGAATGTTGAATCCATAAAGTACTTAGGTTTGTTTATAGATCAGAGGTTAAACTGGAAAATGCATGTTGATAAATTGAAACAACTGTTATTTGTCAGTCTTCGTAGTTTCTATCTTTTGAGAAATGTGTGTCCTTTATGGATGACTAAAAAAATGTACCATGCCTTAGTGGAGTCCAGAATTCAGTATGGTATTAAATATTGGGGCGGCATTTACTTTCAAAATATTAGGAAAATAGTTATACAACAGAAACACCTCTTAAGGTGCAAATTAAAAGTCCCTAGAAATTCATATTCTTTGCCATTGTTTAGGCAGTTAAAGCTTCTTCCTTTGAGACATTTATATATTTTCAAAGTATTATAATTATATTATCTTAGAAGTGGGCAGAATTTATCTGATGAGAATGTATACCGTCAAAGACTGCGGTCTAAATATAATAGATATTTGCCTCGTACGTTCAAAGAAGCTTTTGTGAAATTCTATTTGCATTCTGCACCAAATATTTTTAATAGGGTTCCCACATTTTTGAAGGACATAAAATCTAAGACAAAATTTTTAATGCAACTAAAAACCTGGTTATTTTCTCTGGATGATGTGGAGTGTTTTTTTAAAGTTCTTGTTTGATGTTGGTAAATCTGTGTCATTCGTTAAGACTTGCTGCTGGTGTTAGTTTTTTAGTTATTAGGATAATGTTATATCAATTATATCAATTTGCGAAAAGTTTTGAATTTTATTGTATATTTCTTTTTTGAATAATGTATTTCATAAATTCCACCTTTTAATCTTATGTAATAGCACTTTATTTTTTTAAATTATAGTCATTGTTTAGCAGATTAGGAGTTTGCTTTAGTCCTTTTGTTGGAGAGCCCGATACAGGCAGAGCCTATAGGGTTTCCTACATTTTTAATAGAGATTATTGTATAATTTATTTTTATTTTTAGTTTTGTAAGTTTAATTTAATTGTGTAATTCAAATGTTGATAGATACTGTATTATATGTCCTGTATTATAATGTACTATTTCTTTCTAAAAAAAAAAAAATATGAGAGATTAAATATTTTTCTATCTTTGTTTCAGAAGCTAACTGTTTCCAGACTTTTTATCCAGCTTGTATATATATTTAAATAAGTTTATTTCGACATGCCTAGCCCTACAAAAACAAGCAAATCTTTTTTAAACGGGTTTTCTTTTAAACTAAATTAGGGATGGGTCGATTCTCAAATTTATCGATTCCGATTCCAAGAAATCGATTCCCGATTCTCGATTCCAAAGACTATAAAATTGTAAAGGGAAGTAAACATTGTAATTTAATTTTAACTGCATGGTTCTTTGAAGTTAATGTAACTTTTTTAAATTGTTATCGAGCTATGAGGAACTTACATAAAACTGCTGATTTAGATTCATTACAAAATGTATATATATATATTTTTTTAATTATACTGTACAAAAAAGCTGTTTTCTATCTGTACAGACCTGGGTGGAAAGCCAAAGGACATAAAAATCACACATAATTCTCGGTAAATTGTAATCGCATTCCCGGTAATTTTATCGCTTAACCCTCCAAGTGGAAACCCGCACAATTGTGCAGTCATTAACAACACAACTTGTATTTAATATTTCATCCACCATTTCAAAATATTGACTAAAAATATGACTCCGAAGCGGTACGATTTTTTAACTGTCAACATCGGTTTTTCCGTACCCAAAAACATATAAAACGATACCAGACATTGAATTTTAAAA
>JAGFPH010000051.1:361428-371591 GCA_018207615.1 Philaenus spumarius
CGGTTTTCCCGTACCCAAAAATATATAAAACGATAGCCCACACTGAATTTTCAAAATTTTGATCGACAAACGTGATTCCGAAGCGCTACGACTTTTTAACATTCAAAATCGGTTTTCCTGTACCCAAAAATATATGAAACGATACCCCACACTGAATTTTCAAAATTTTGATCGAAAAACGAGACTCCGAAGCGCTATGACTTTTTAACTGTCAAAATCGGTTTTCCCGTACCCAAAAATATATAAAACTATACCCCACACTGAATTTTCAAAATTATGATCGAAAAACGTGACTCCGAAGTGCTACGACTTTTTAACTGTCAAAATCGGGTTTATCGTACCCAAAAACATATAAAACGATACCCCATACAGAATTTTCAAAATTTTGATCCATAAACGTGGTCCTGAAGCGCTATGACTTTTTAATTGTCAAAATCGGTTTTCCCGTTCTCAGGTCGGAATACTTCGATCGAATCCACATTGTGAGTCCAGTACTGATAGTGTATTCGCAGTAGCCCCGGTAGCGGTGGAGTTGGAATGAAATAGAAAGTAACGAGGAAATATAAACCTGGCAATATCGGCGGCGGAAATATAAACCCGGCAATCGCAGGGCAATATCGGCGGCCGCGGCAATCGCGTACACGGACGTATTTTTGCAGAGATCGGTGGTGGCCGGGCTCGGAATCGACTTTCATGGAATCGACTCGATGCCGATTCCAGTACCGAGAATCGGTGGAATAGACTTTTGGAATCGAGAATCGACCCATCCCTAAACTAAATGATACCTATCAGTATTTCAGAGTTATTAATTATACAATGCAAGTTGCCTAAATAAGTAGGTATAAAAGCAAATGTCTAAAAGAAAAATATTAAGTAACTGGCAAAAATTAGTAATGACTCGGGGAAAGATTGATTCTCGATACCATTGATACGTTAGCTTTAATATCAGTATCGAGATTAGATAGCCGAAACTTGATAACAATATTGAGAGATACTCAGTTTTTATCATTGCCAAGACGTATGTATTTAGGACAGAGACTCCATATTTTTAACATAATCTCCAGTGTTCCACATTCTCTGCATTTTAACCCAATTCAGCATTTAACAATAAATATGAGTAGAAAAATGTAAAACATTCTTAGTTTGATGCATATAGACATTTTTCCCAGTAAAATGTTGAGGCAGTTGTTTCGTTTGTTAAGTAAATGCTTCTTGTTTTATTTTTATTCATGAGTAGGCTTAGTTATTTTTACACAAGAAGGTAGAGTAGGCTCAAGGTCAACCACTTATGGATTTGTTTGGTATCGAGTCTATTTTGTAGAATAAGGGTGGTCTACTGTACCGAAAAGTAACAAATTTTATAAATCGGTAACAAAAGTAATTAAAAGTATAATAATTCTATTTGTTTTAGGTTGGATAACCAATTTTGGACATTTTCGGGATTTACGTTACCCGTGATTTATGTTTTTGTGGGAGTCCTGATGAAATGCCTTTGTTTTACTTATTATTCATTACCGCAAATAGCAACATTTAATTTCCACTTTTTCCAAATTTTACAACTGTCATCTAAATTAAATTTTCTTGGACCTTAGCCGTTGTATTTAAAATTTAAGTTTTATCGCTGGTATTTCATAGAAACAAAAACATATTACAGTTCTTGGGGTTTTTTCGTGGACATATGGTGTTGTAAATTAAATTGTGTTTTAATGCTGGCGTTTTATAAAATCGCAAAACAATATTCGAACGTCGTATTCTTTTGCGGACATTCGCAATTAATTTTTAAATAAAATTTAGGTAGTTCATTTGGCACAAATTGTATTATCCTATTAAATGTTACGTTTACCAAACACTATAGTAAACTTCTAGGCCTATATTTAAAAACAAAATGTTTAATCATTTGTATTACTAGAGAAGTATTACACATAATCTAGGTATTACTAAACTTATTTTAATTAAATAACAATAATGGAATTTAAAATTATAAATGTTGATTTGTTATTTAATCTCCATCTTTTAACTATATTAAATAAATATTATATTTCGTTTAACTCATTCTTTAAATGGCAAATTGCCTAGATATATTAAATAAATACTAACCGAAATGCCTCGAATAATACCAATTTGTCCAGCCAGGTCAGGATCTTCACACATTTCACGTACTCGAACTTCCAGCCCAACAGTGTACCAATCCTGAAGTGTATCCATACCTAAAAATTTTAAATGATTAAACTTTTGTATAATCTAATTTTAGATTATCTATTACATAAAATATTAAACAAAATAACAAAACCTTCAAAATCTATAGAGCATATAGAACATTATAATATTTAGAGTTAAGTTGTAGTAATAATTATTTGAAATTTAGTAGGCTAATTATTGATAAAGCCAATTAGGCCTACATGTATTTTGAACAGACAAAAGAATCATAATATTTTATGGGTCGAAGGGGAGAAGGAAATTTTGTTCAGTTTCGACAATGACAAGTAGAAAAGAGAAAAAACATCAACACCTCACTGAGGTAGTGAAAATGTTTTAGCAGATTTGTATAAGCAAGATATTTTATTAAGAAATTGTTAGTCTAACCTGCACCCGTAGAGTGTGGGTTGTAGGGAGATGCTGCTGCTCCAGGTGTCATTGGACTGTAGCTCATGGGAGAAGGTGAACCATACGCAGGTACCCCACTGCTAGGACTGGGTGTCGGTACATAGGCTGAGCTGCCACCTAAAATTTACAAAAATATTTGTTCAAAACACCAGTAGCTCAGCTTTACAAAAATAAAATAAAATAATAAAATATCAGCTGTTGGACAGAGCTTTGCACATCTAAAATGTTCATTCAAGCTTTGTCATTATGGATTTGACATTTAAATTGTTAAAATACATCCTGTATAAAAAAAACCTCCAATAATTGAGCATACAGTACATACTTATTAAAAAAAAAATACAGTTGAAAACTGTGTATTATATTACACACTCAAACACAAACATACAAATGTTGTATCCCTATACAGTATATATATATCTGTTTAGAAGAAAGCATTGGATATCCTAAATATGTTACCACCTGGACAGGTCCTTTTCCGGTTAATTGCAGCTTTCATTACCCTTGTGTTAAATAACTTTAACAAAGTTTTCGGACAGCAAGTTGTTTTATAGCAAACGTTCAGTTTAAAAAACAAATAGTATCTCATTGCATTTCCTATTCCATTGTGTGAAATGAAAAACTTTTAAATGGTAAAACATTTTTAACGACTTGTTCTCTTATCTTTGGTGTAAAAAATGTTGACAACCATTTTGTTTTAACATTTCTACTTTTTAAAACCTCAGCTAAACCTAGTCTAAACTAAAGTATCTGTCAAGCATTAATGTGAACCACAATAACACATTCTAAACAGGATATGATGACCCAAAAGTCACCTTAAAAAAAACTATACAAAAAAACTGGATGATCCTATTGACTTACAGGCTCTATTTCAGAAGATCTATTATATTATTATTAATGAATCAGAAATCAAGAGAGAGTTGATCTATTGTACAGCTACCTGATTCTTATCAGGTAATTGTTTGGTGGAGATTTAATTTGGCTGTTTAATGTCCAACTTTTCAGGTTAATTCAAGTTCATTAGTCAAATTTAAAAGCATTTTATTTTCACAAATGTTTATTATGTTTTTCCTTTTGATTTATTTAATATTTTTTTTAGTATACTCTACCACATTTTTATTTAATATTATATTTTATTATGAGTAGTAACAAGTGTCTTAAACAAATTACATTAAGGCAGTGTAAAATTAAGTCACATCAGTGTACAAATATTTTCCATGGTCAGTGTGTAAACTTATCTAAAGATGATATTAAGTTTTTTATGGATAGGAATAAACTCCGATGTGTTTCCTGAGCCTCAGAATGTAAGAGAAGTATGACTTTGGAAACTTCTATAAATGAGGGCAGTGTTTCTATGGATGATGTATACAAAATGCTAAAATCTATAAAAGCCGAAAATAAATAAAAGGAAGAAAATTTAGGTGGATACATTCAGTATTTACAAGTGGAAATGAAAAAGCAAACAAGCTGCTAGACAATCATTCAGAAGAGTTTAAGCTTCTTAGAGAAGACATGGAAAGGTTAGCGTTGGAAAATACTAAATTAAAAATGTTAAATCTCTGAGGGTTCAACTGGAAACGGCAAAACAATACAGCTGAAAAAACTGAATTGAAGTACATGGTATGCCAAGTGAAGACAGTGGGCATTGCGCTCAATTTTCCAGTGGAAGACAGCACGTTAGACGCATGGCATCATTTGGGTAATAAGACTGTTAAGAAAGGGAGCCTGGAATTATTGTGAAACTTGTTAGAAATATTGATAAGGAGGAGTTTATAAGGAAAGTGAAAGTTAAGGATATTCACATGCCATCTGACATGCCTATTTATGTGATCGTGATATTAGAAGTGTTTGTTCCAATTATGACGCATTATTATTATTGCATATTAATGCTTTGCCTATCTTGCCATATGTCATTGTTCTTACAGAGGTATGGATTTTTATAATATTGATGGTTATAACATGTATACAAAATAAAACAATTCTTACATGGCTGGAAGGGTCACATTGGTCACAGATATCACTGTTTAAGTTGCAGTGTTGATACGCTGTCGTCTGATGTTTTATTGTTGGAATTAGTTAATAAGTTATTTAAAGTAACTTAAGCAGCTGTATACAAGTTGCAACATTTTCATGTAGACCAGTTCTTACATGAACTTGATAGTTTACTTATTCTTCTAGATAAACAAAATGTTATTGGCATTGCTGATTTTAATATTGATATTTTTTTAAAGAGTAAAGTTAGTGACCATTATCTAAATATGATTAAATATGGCTTTCTGTCTCTTGTGAATGAGGGAAGTAGAATACGAAATATATCCTCTATTTGTATTGTCCATATATTTGTGAGAATGCTTAAAGCAAGTAATTTTAAATGTTCGCCTTTTATAAGGAATTAGGATATTTCTGATCATAGTACGATTGGTTAAAGCAATGGCTTTTTTTTTTACATTATCAGAATAGCCATAGAAGTGAAAAAGTTCAGTATTTACATTATAAATTATTAATAAACAAATCCCAACTGACACAAAAACAGAACGCCAACGCGATCTATCCGCAACAGTTCTCAACTCAATTTTAACATTGTAGGTATAGGGATATCGTACAGTCCCATCAGAAGGAAATTAATAATAAATACACAAAGGAGAACTGATAAAAGAAAGCATGGTCTATTGAAACTTTAATATGTTGACTATCTATCATAAAAAGCCCAAAACATAAGCCAAAGCCGTTAAATAAATAAATAAAGAGATAAGTTGATATGCACGGTATCGGTGAAGAAAAATTCCATTACAACACGACCGATTTAGCACAAATAAGACGTAAAAGCGAATTATCCCAAAATATCGAAATATACTGTGGGATGCAGAATTAAATTATCTTTCGAATGGTCCCCTCATAATTTTAATAAAGGTTCGTTTTGTTAAATACGAAGCTCTCAAAGGTGATGAATCCAGGGAAATTTACCATCTCAGTCTACAAACAAGGCCAAGCCAAGCCTCCAGCACGCTCCCTGATTGATCGGCGCCATTACAGACCGCAATCTTCAAAAATACCTTATAGACAAATACTTTTTCCAAATTAATAATTCAGGCAAAAATAAACAGTTTTTTTCTTGAAAATTAGTTTAAATTAAATAGAACATGTAAATTAGAATATAAGTAATGAATCATAAAATCATTTTCAATCACCAAAAATTGTACCCATTTAAGCCTATGTAAATAATCGGTAATAATGATTTTGGTAATGAGATTAAAAATGTGAACCCCGATTTGTGAACAATGCTCTGAAAGGACGCTATATTCAGTTAAAAAGTACACGCTCGACCTGGACTTTCTTTTATTACAATCATCCTCATCATTCAATGTTTTCATTAGATATAAGTGAAGTAACAATTAATTTTAAGATATACAGTACAGTCTCGCTAATCCGGTCTCCGATAATCCGGACTTCCGGCTAATCCGGATGGCCCTAAAAAAAAAAACTAGAAATTGCAGTATTTTACTGGGTACAGTACACGCAATTGTTGTTTGCCGAGAGCGAAAATAGTTAAGGGTTCATTTTGTCCTTGGCTATTTTTAGCGTGAAGAGAAAGCTCAGCCGAGGATAGAAAGGGTCGGCCAATTATCTTTTGTTCCAAAGTATTTCAAGGAAGTGACTCACTTTACAAGCTCGCCGCACTATACCTGACTGCAGACTGTCTTGTCTAACTACCTGTCGAATCAACAGTCCCTTTTTGATTTGTTTCTCGTTAAACGTCTGGAGTGAAATTTTCAGTGCGCCCTATTTAATTACACTGTTGTTTCAATAGCTGAAAATGCTCAAAAATCTTTGAAATTTGACAAACTTACAGTTTAATAGTGTGGGACGCTAATGGTGTGTTCAAAATTTTAAAATAAAAATGGTTTGCACTTTAAAAATCGAATAAAGTCCAAACTTTTTTATACTTTTTAATTCGTGACATCAAAAAGTTGCATTGCGTGAAAATATTTTGTTTTTAGGGCAGGTGCGTCATGCAAGCGAGAGAAATGTAGCTGAAAAGCTAAATTTTCTAAAAAGTATTTTTTGAAAAAATTGGCTATTGTAGTTTCTATCATACAACAGTTAGAACACGAGCTTCGTTTCGCGGGTAATGTGGCAACATGTACGAGCGGCCGGCCTTCGGCTCGCGACTTGCATCCGTCATATTGTGTGAGTATTTGACTCTAAAACTAGCTTCACTCTTGCGTTCGACTTGACTAGTCTATTTAATTCTGTGGTCGCTGATATTTACTGTATACTGTATTACCAAAACACCAGTTTTAATACGTTTTCTCACTAAAAACACAAACGGTATACATTTCATGCGTTTTTTAGGCTTTTTCCGTCTAATCCGGACTTTCACTAATCCGGACAGGGTCCGGTCCCGTCAAGTCCGGATTAGCGAGACTGTATTGTAGATCTAGTTTGTGATTAATCATATGTTGTATAGTTGTGGATGGATCCGGCCGAAATCCCCTAGCCCAAGATTAAATTAAATTCATGATATTGACAATACCCGAATAAAACAATCATAACTTATTTCTTTAAAGAATTTAACTTTGTAATGATAGTGAGACCATTTCATATAGAATTTCAAGTGTAAATGTTATTATTCTATTACTGATAATCCCAGGCTAGCCAATAAGAACATTCAGGGAAGGGATTATAGACAAATTACAAACTGTAAGGACAATCATATATAAATAAATATATACCTAAATATAAATATATATAAATATGTATATACATATAAAGAAAAATGTTCTATGTGTAAATTGTTAGTCAGAATTATTTGAATAATTAAAAAGTTTCTAGTTTTATTGTTATTGTGTAAACATATGTTGGTTTTTATTCCTTGTTATAAGTTAACATAAAATTTTAAAGTTATTTCCAGTAAAGACAGACCAATTTAGACACCATTAGAACAAAATTAATTCTTTATGTAAATAATTAAAGCATTCTTGATTAAATCAATATTAATTACCAAAAGGAGCTTAACAATATTAAGCCAATTTACATTAGATTATACCTAGAATATATCACCACTCGTTGATATCTTTCAGAAGTCATAGAAGTCATTTAAAGAGACAGACAAAAAAAAAGTTTTTTTAAAGAATTTATTAGATCTTTAATTGGGATACAGTTTTTAACAAAAATAATGTGTCGGAAGTTTATGATGAATTTATTTCTATTTTTAATATTTGGATAGTGAATTTCAATTGAACATACATTACAACAGAACTGTCAATTGGATCATAGCATATGTGTTTGTGAACAATTTGTAAAATTAATCTCTAATGATAAATTTAATTTGAGCTTTTGACGAAAAGTTATATGTCTGAATTGTCTTAGCATAAAAATGCACTTCAAAGAATCACAGCCATTTATGTGGGAAGCCTGTTATTGCCCAAGTTCAAAGGTTTTTAATTCTTTCAGACAAGTTCATATATTTTTATCAAATTTTATTAATTTGACAAATTTAATTAACTTATTGTTTAGGCAATATTAAATATAAACAAATAAATAACAATGCAAAAACAAATTTGGTTATTTAATATACAAAACTGAGACATTGTAGGAGAAGAACCTTACTTTCACTTTTACATATTTGTCAATTAATTGGTACTTGTACGAATCGAAATAAGAATTTCTTTTGTATGTAAACATCCTGCCACTTACTGAAAGTAATAAATATTGTGAAATAAATACTTTTATAAATCATGCACATGTTTTAAGTCTGTTAATATACCTGACACTGAAATCAAAGCACATATTTTTCTATGTCCTGTTTTAAGGAAGTTCGGTTTTAAGCAAGGAAATATCCACAACTCTTAAATTACAATAAAACTATAACTGTAATAGATTAATACAACCTTTCTAACAGATTTTAGGATTCTCTAGATGTAAGCAATAATATAAAAGCTGCTGTTAAGTAAAACTAATATTATAATTAAGACATACTGTGATATCCAGTAGGCGAGGGTGATGCCTGATAAGGTGAATATGACTGATCTGAGCCGTACATCCCTCCTGGAGTCTGAGGTGTGTAAGGTCCCGTTGAAGTCTGTCCAAAACCGTCATCTGGGTTGTAATTATCAATATCAGAACGAGAAGGTGTATTGGTAATTGAAGGATCCCATGCTCCTGGTGTGCGTGAACCATCGTGTGAAGGTGTCATTCCTCCATAATGAGGAGTCCTTGATCCCGCTACAATCATAAATAGCTACTTTAATACTTATTTAGACTAATAATAAAGTACATTCAAAAGTAAAGATTACAATTTTTCAATTTGTAGGTAGTGTAACAATATTAATTTATACACTTAAAAAAAAATAATTTAAATTTTGCTTAGATTCTTAAACTTTATTAATGCCAATTTCATTTTTGTTTTACTGATTTGTATGATTATTTTCTTCTGGAAATCTGTAATTTAATTCTAGTTAGTAGTAAATTTATTGAAACTGTTAGTTTAATATTTATGGTTAAGTAGGTTAGTTGTATTTATTTTTATTTGTAGGAATATGGATCAGATTATAAATCTTATTCGTCCTACTAATAATGAAGACACATACTTGATTATTAGTTTTGTTCAACCCCTTACTGTAAGTCTAGTTCATTAATGTTGATGTTAAACAAAAAGGTAATCATTTTTACATCCATCTTGAAATTGTAAACCATCTATTCCACCACAAATGATGGTACATTCATAATTAAAAAAAAAAGTAAAAATAATAGTTTTCATTAAAATTAGGTTTATGTAAAGAATGTTTAAAGTTTTTCCACAACTAAGAATGAATCCCAGAATTACTTATGTTATCATTGTCGCAAAATATACATTATTAATTTGTATTTGTATTTAATCAGATTACATTTTAATAAATCTGAAGTACATTTTTATAAATTTTACAGGCAGATTAATTTTAAAAAGTTGGATTTATGAAATTTTTAGGTAAGTCCTAAGGTTTATATTCAGGTAGTAAACCAACTTCAAGGGAAGTTTGAAATACTAGTGCCAGTTAGTGACCAATTATAATTGTATAATACTGTAAGGATTTGTTGCCCCAATTACACTAAAATATAGATCATGTAAAAAGTCTACTGTGAAAAAATTTGTATTAACTAAGTAGCAGAATAAGTTTAATACTGTGAGGTTATATCAAATTAATGCCACTTAATTTAGTTAAAGCTAAATCATTACCCTTTGTAGGTTTAAATACCTTCATATGATGGTGTTTGTGAGCCATGCATTGGGGTTTTGCTTCCATCTCTGCCGTACATCGGGGTAGATGAACCGTAACCAGGAGTACGATTGTAACTTGAAATAGAGCCGTCCTTGTTAGGCATGCCTACTGTTGCAATATGTGTCCTATCAACAGATATTGTTTGACAAGAAGAATGTAATTCCACTCGAGCTGTAGAATCAGTTGCATCCTTAACCATCCCCACGTTACCTATGCAAATAATACAATTATTTGTAATTCACTTAGAAAAATATTTAAAAAATACATATGCATTGATAAAACAACACATCATTACATGTCATG
>JAGFPH010000051.1:373764-432641 GCA_018207615.1 Philaenus spumarius
GGGGGGGGGGGGGGGGGGGGGGGGGCAATTGTCTGACCACAACAACTACGTAGCGTGGGAATTGTTCCTTAGGAGGAGTGGGAGAATTAGCAGTGTTGCTTGTAGCGGAATCCCCCTCTACTGTCTTTGATGGGACCCGCCGCAGGTACATTTTACGTGTGGAAGAAAATACGTAGTTTGTTTATTTTCCGGTTTGATTTTGATGAGGGAGAAAATATTCGGCCTGAAAGGAAAGGAAAGGGGGGATTATAATATTTTTTGAGTTCTGAGAAAACTGAATTCAAAGTTTGGCATTGATATTTTGTAGATTTATGACTTAACAACCGAGTGGTTAAAATATTTATAGACTCTAAAACAGGGGTTTATAATAACGTTAAAGATAACGATTTGGCCGGACCTTAAAACAAAATGATGCTATGTCTGAGTTGGCGCATTAGCCGTTAATACCAAGTTCAACTGTATAATATACTTTGAATTTTATAAATTACAGTGACTAAGTTTAAGAATTTGTCTTTTTATATACAGCCTGCTAATTAAATAAAACCAATTTGACATTCATCATTCTCTTGTATTTTCAACTAATTTAAAAAACCTTATCCTATTAATTTGGTAGACCTGTAATATTGCAGTATCTAACTTATAACAGTACAAATCCCAAAACTAATAACCAATACAGAGAGAGTAGATCTGTAGCCTATTAGTAAATGTAACCCAACCTTCCAAAGAACTCCTAAATTCAAATAGCCTAACCAACCATATAATAGAAATGTAAATATGTAATTAGTAATCCTGTATTCAAATGTCAAAATCAATTACAGCATTGTATATTCATAATCAGTTAAATAAGCTAGAACTAGGCTTGTTAGAAATACGTATAACCTCACCAAAATGTAACCTTCCACCAAAACATTACCTTTATTAGCTAGTATTCCATAAATCAACAATAGATTCACATTTATTAATCATCACAAACAAAGTAATAAATTCTCACATGTTATTGATAACACGGCATAATTAAAACCAGTCCGAAATCCGTTTGTAAACAGTGGAAATACAAAAACACCATCGAAGTAGGTTAAGACAACTCAAGATGGGAACTGATAGAAATTAATCGTAATATAAGTTTGGAATAGACATTAACTAACACAAATTGGATTATAAACTTTGTAAAATTATACAGGGATAGACTTTAGTATTAAAAGTAATTATAGAAATCAATGTAATGTGTGTTATAATTAAGATATGCATAAGCGTAGGAAATAAGAGCTAGCTGATAGCCTAATCTAATACAACTCGCATACCTTTGTCAGTAAATATGTTTCGCGATTTAAACTCATGTTATCTACAATAAAAGTATTTAGTAATAATTATAACAGTATCAGAACGGACTAGTAACCCGGAAATAAGTACAAATTCAAAGAAATAATTAGCCAAAACTACGATATAAAAGGAACTATTTCTCGGAAACCGCAATTCAACTAAGATTGACGTCAGAATGTTGCCGTGACAACGGATTGGAACAGTTCTCTGCGCAGAAGTCTGGAGCATAAAAGAACAAATCGAAGGAAAGCCAAAAGCGTCGGTTTTAAAAACAGAAGCCTTCCGGCCATGAAAGTGTAAAGATGCAAATTGCAATGTGTTAAACAATTTTTCAATTTTTAAGTTAAATATTAGAGTCAGTGCCAATGAACTAGCAGAGAATGGTAAACTATATCAATACAAGCAACTGAACATTAAATCATCAAATAAAAGAACTTCTAATCCTTTTTAAAATCCAATCCTAAAATTTCCTAACAACTATTTTGAGAGTAATCGCCAATTTTGATTTACGTTCTGAACATTATTTTAATATAAAAATTTTCTTAAAATGTGTTGATTTAAAGGAATATATTAAACCTAGCCGAGTGCCTACCCCGAGATAATTTCATATTCATAGAAACAATTAAAAGACTTAATTTAAAATACAGACAATTACAAGTGCCTACCAAATGAACTCTAACCGAGGCTAATATTAACAAAAATATTGTAAATTCATCAGGCTTTTAGAAACCTGATTATCATATTTGAATGTAATGTATATTATTCTAATTAGTAAATTCTAAAATAAATCAATTCCTATTAACAAACTGTATCCATGGTGTGTATGAGTAAATTATTTACTGTACTTGTAGTATAGCCTATGCATAATTCAAATTCATATTTCAAAATTACAGCGTTTCTATCTTTTCAATTCATAGAAAGCTAGTTATCAAGTCATTCAAATTAATATTTATAATTTGATGCCCAACTTTGAGGCAAGTAAGAAAATTAATACTTTTTATAAATGATACAAATTTACAAACTTTAGTGTGGAGATAAGAAATTTGAGAATTCACCTTTGTATGGTCCTTTTGTAATTTTAATGATCTGTCCAATGAGCTCTCTGTCTCTTCTTACATTGCCACCTCCTCCTCCTCCTCGACCACGTCCTCTTCCTCCACCGCTAGGATGCATTGGTGATGATATTCTTGGTGACATGTATCCAGGCATTACAGCACTATTATTGTTGGTAGCCTACAAACAATATTTAAACACAATGTAAAGTAAATATGGAATTTAAAAGGTGTACGAATAGTGAAAATACTGCAAAACTATTCAGTTTGAAGCTGATATTCAGGTAATTTAATATTTACAACTAAAAATATTATTTAATGTAGTTTTTATATTTTTTAAGTATGATTCCTAGATTTTGAAAGTTGGGAGAACGTTTCTAACAAAAGTTGTACACTATGTAGAACAAGCACAAATCCCTTAATAGCATAGAGAAAATAGTAAATATATTTTATTCCTGTAAACATGAATATTCTTGAATTTAAAGTTTGTCACCATATTGTCTGCACAATACAGGAAGTGAATTGAACATAAGCATCACTAAGAGGCACTTAATCTTATTTTTGTTTACATAGACTTAAACTTAATTCAAGAGTTCTTGCTAATTTCCAAATTAAATTACAAATTAATATCTAAAAACATTCGCAAGAAGTACTTCTTATACTCAGACTCAAATAGCATAATAATGCTTACTTGGTTTGTGAAACAAGATTGAGCCGTGATTTGCATAACATCTATAAATGTTTGCATCATTTATTGGGCTTTGAACTCGATTAAAAAGTTTGTGCTACAGTAGAACCTCGGTTAACCGAAATAAATGGGGGAGAGGCATTTCAGATAACCAATTTTTCGGTTAAACCGTCATATGCTAAAAATAGCCTATTAACATGGTGTGTAGGAAAAATGAATATACAAACAATGTCTATATAATACAGTGTTTTATTTCAGCTACAAAAAATGTTATAATGGGTTAGAAAATACTATAAACTGAACATCTGAAGTTACTACAGCATTGTACATTACGTATTATTACAGAAATCAGTGATTTTTGTTTGCTTTTTCGTAAGTCCTTCGCATTGTTTTCGAGCAACGATGTCCCGCCATCTTTTAATTAGAAGAACGTCAGTAGGCGTCGACTCGCTGCATTGTTTCACAATCTTGTAGGATAGTTCTCAACAACAGTCCTCGATAGTGCCGTTTGAATGTTTCGATCACTCCTTGATCAAGAGGCTGAATAAGGCAAGTGACATTTGGGGGAAGAAAGCGAACAGCAATATCACCATTTTTAACTCACTGGGATGCGAGGGCGCATTATCAATCAATAAAATAGAGCTTTTTTTGGCAAACCTTTTGCAGCTAAAAACTTTTCAACTTGCAGCACAAACTGTTTTAAAAACCATTCTTCAAATAACTCACCGGACATCCAGGCACTTTTTTGCGCTCTATAAAACACTGGCAAGGCGTTTGGTGCAATATCCTTCAGAGCTCGAGGTTTCATTGACTTGCCGATGCACATTGGTGGCAACCTATGAGTGCCAGATGCATTTGAAGCTAAGAGAAGTGTTATTCATTCCTTTTTCATTTTGTGACCGGGGGCAGACGTTTCAGTTGCTGAAGCTAGAGATTTTTTAGGCAACATCTTAAAATTAAAGCCCGTTTCATCGGCATTGTAAATCTGGTCCTTACTGTAGCCTTGAGTGTAGTCTGCAAACATTGTTTTGAAAACATCTACCGCGTCTGAATCAGCAGATAACTTTTCACCGCACAAGTTCAGTTGACGGATCCCATACCTCTTTTTAAAGCGATCCAACCAACCTGAGCTGGCACAAAAACTTTTCCCTTCGTCTCCTAACAACTCTGCTAACATTTTAGCCTTTTCTTGTAGTAAGGGACCTGTTAGTGGCATGCCTTTTTCCCTTTGTTGCGTGAACCACATGAATAAGGCCTCATTAACTTTCTCAAAATCAGACGTCTTCAAAGTTTTTCTGTTACCATTTTTTACAACTTGCTCTAAAAACTTAGGTTTAGATTTTACCCAGTCCGAGACAGTAGACACGCCAACTCCGTAATTAGCCGCAACAGTCTTTAGCAAACAACCTTCTTCAACTTGTTTGATAGCAGCTAATTTATCCGCAAAAGAAATAACCACACGCTTTCTCTTCGATTCCATCGCACACACACACACACCTTTACGGTACACTACTGTACATAAAAACACACTTGCTAATCACAAACGGTACACTACTGCAACACGTTAACAGCTCTACTGTAACAGTGACTGAGGGCGGGCAATGGGGAAATTGCAAGGTCGGTGAGTGGGGACGGGGTGGGGGTGGAGAATCATCTCAAGGACATGTCAATCGTCCCTCGCATTGCCGCGCATCACCGATAAGTCACGTAGGCACTCTTTCAGGAGAAAGAAGCTTGGCGCAGCGCCTTGCTGTTTACATAATATTACGTACTTATAATTACTGTAAAATGTTTATCGTAAATAATTGTATTCCTAAATCCACGTGTCGATGTATGAAATTATGTTACTATTTATTTATTCACACTCCATAGTAGTTGAGTTTGTTTGAATTCGATTTAAAATATTTAATAATACTATTTATTGTATACCGTATTTACGGAACCGTTTCGGTTGACCCGGGTTTCGGTTAACCCGATTTCGGTTAACCGAGGTTCTACTGTACTTACATATTTTGGTTAAACTGTCCTTTATATAGTATCTGTTACTAGGACTCGAAGCCAGTAAACTTATTTGAATTAATTTGATGAAATAGTGGCTAGGTCACAAATGTAACAAAAGGGATATAGTACAAAGAAAAAAGGATCAATGGCTTATTGGTAGTTAGAGGCAAACGTGCACTTCCTCTCCAGGCTGCCTCCCACAGGAGAAGAATAAGGAACAAGATATGATTATAATATAATTAGGTGAGTGAAGAAAATTGAGTTTTTTTCTTGATCTAAGAAAGTAAATAAAAACAATTCTTTGCCACCTTTTATACTTTTCTAATGTTATCAAATGCACAACAGCTTATCACAACTGTTGAATGACAACACAGCTAAGTAAACAATTAGACAATGGTAATTACACCATTTCTCTTAAAATGTCTTTTAAAAATATTTGATTGTTACATTACAAAAACCATATTAATATGCAATTTGTAACACTGACTATGAATTTGACATGTAATGATTTTTTTAATCCCTTAAAGACGTTTGCAAATTCAGCTTAAGTTTAATGATTTGTGTCCTGTTTGGACACTGTTTAATCATTTAAATAAAAACAAACTTACATTTCAATTTAAAAAATATTACTTTTTGATTGCGTCTCAAGCATACTGCAATGGAGAAGAAATTTACTTTCACTTCTATGTACGTCCATTAATTAGCTCTTATGCAAGAATTGTAAGCAACAATTTCTTTTCACATCCGGTGATTTATTGAAAGCTATAAACAACATGAACTTAAGACTTGTCTTAACCATGCTAAATATTTAAATCAAAGGGTATGTTTTGCTACTTTCAGTTACTAACTAAACAAGTTTGGCCGTATCAAAATTTAAAAAAAGATGTAATTTAAGTTGTACTTTTATGAAATAAAATTATTAATTAACCATATTATTTATAGAATATTCGATTCCCTTGAATTTATAAGGTATAATGTCATTTATATTTATACTTTATATGGATTTAAATTTTTTAAATGATACCGATTTTAAACTGCGGATTAAATAGTTCCAAAAAATTATAATAAAAGATCCTGAACTTTGCTTTGTTATCTATTCAACTGGTCGTTGGGTGTTAAATATAATAGTTAAAATCTCGTTACATTAATAAAGACTATTTCCAAAACAAAACTTACCTTCCCACCTCCTGCCAAATGTAAATGTCTGGTTTTACACACAAATATACCTCCATTATCTAGATACATTCGAGAGTAAAGGAATGCAAAGTTACGGTACAAGTGCTTTATTTCTCCGTCCCTGCCCTTAAACAAAAGAAAACATAAAATTAAAATATCTTCACATTAATATAGATAAAATTTATTATTTAAAAACAAACAATAGTTAAAAATGTAGAAGAAATGTTTCTGATTTTATTTCCAGCTTTTTTTTCAAATTGAGTTTTAATTAAAACCAACTCTTATTTTGCTTGTTATTTTAAATGTTACACACTCTTAAAATAAATGATTTTCATTTCAAAATAGATTTTTAAATTTTGGATTGCACTTGTTTTAAATTTTATAACAGATCCAAGTAAGATCCTATTTTCACATTTTTATGGCTTATTTGTTAATAGGGTGCATGAATGTAAGCTTAGAAAGCAACATTGATTACAACTAGCAAATAAAGTTAACTCGACTACAAAATAAATAACACAAACCGAATGTGGTCCATCAATGACTTTGACTATGTCCCTCTTCTGGATTGGATTTTGTTCCGAGTCGAGAGCAACAGTATTACGGAACTCTTTCTTCTTATGTAAAGATTGAGGTTTGGCTTCTACCAGTTTTCCAGCCATACTCAACACATGAAAGTTTTCTCTCTCCAAACGAACAATCACACCCACATTTTGTGAACTGAAACATTATTGCAATTATAGTATATTTGGAAATAACAATATCCCCCCCTCTTAAAAATTTAATACAATCACATTTCTAAGATGTTTTTTATTCAAATGTTCATCATGAAACAATTAATAATACCTAAATACTATGCGCAAGAAATCATTTACTGGAACTTTGAAAACCTATATAACTATAGTAGGGCTTGGGTTATTATTTCTTTGCCTCAACCTATAACACCTAAACCGATGTTAGAATATTTCTGAAGAGCTGAACCTGTATATTTATTGATAAAGATATAATGAAACATAAATCAAAATAATGTAAATCTTTACATGTAAAATAATTAAAGTTAAATAAATGTAAGGATTTGCATTTTTCAATTCAATACAAAGATATTGTGTTGTACTTACTCCAGCTGAACCATATCTCCCCATTGAAACTGGCCCAATGAATCAACTCCTGTAGCCATGTCTGAACAAAGTTGTAAGTCCCTCGGGAGGACTTCTAACTCATGCATTGTAAGATCAGAAAACAAAACCACTCTATTATCTTCAACTCGTACTATAAGTCCTGTATCACCTTCATAACGCCCTGACAGAACTTTTACATGGTCGCCCATTCGGAACAACTTGCGTAATTCTGCTGATGGAAATTCTAGAGGTTCCTGAAAAAAACAAATATGCTTTTAGTTTAATGCATACTTTAAACTGATTTTAAAAAAATAGGTGTTATTTGTATCAAGAAAGTAGCAACAACTTTAAATAATAATAAATCCAACAAAATTAAAAAAATTACTGCTAAAATTTGATAATTTATTCAAAATATCATCACTTGGCGAATAATTCCGCCTAACTGGTATTTTTAACAAACTTTACTCTTTTGTTTAAACACATTTTAACGGACATTTCATATTTACTAATACAATGTTCTACAGATTTTTGCTTAATACACCATTGCACAAAAACAAAGCCACAAAGCAGACTTTGCAGGTATACACAGAAACAATCCCGCTTATCTACAGAGTTTTTATAAAAATCTTGCCAAACTACTAAGGGTCATTAAAGACAATACCACCTAACTACAATTATTTACAGGCTAATCCGCCTATACAGAACCAATACTTACTAAGATTACTTGCTAATTACTTAGTAAGATAACTTACTAAGTAATACTTTACTAACGTAGTAAATTTATTTTCATCAATAGTAAAAAGAATCCAATATGTTTAAAAAATAAAAATAGCATTATATTAAACGTACATTATATTTACGGTTCTTGAAAATAAGTGGTTCTTTGTCTTTCCTGTAAAGTTACTGAAATGTTCGTTAAGCGATGATAGTGACAAAATTTAAGTATCATTGACTAATTTAGGTTATATTTGAGTGGCTTTAAAATAATAAAATTTACTAAACATTTCTCTATTTCCTATTTTATTAAACTGCAAGTTATAATAAAACACATTATCATGTTATTTTATTTTTATACAGATGGTTGGACCAAATAAATAGAAAATAACAGCTTCTAGATAAGTGCCTATTACAAATCTAAGTCATTAAAAATCTGTCGAATCAAAATTGTAGTTCACTTTTAGTAATAGCATGCATATCTTGAATTAAAATTAGTTCTTGGTAACTTTTAGTGACAAAAGTCAAGTAAAAACGGTTTACAATTAGCAAACGATATGTTTTATTTGCCTACCCCATTCTGAAGATTAGTTTTATTATCGGTTTTGTCATTTACATTATATAGAACAGATAAAGTGCACGTTTAAAAATAAAAAATTCTGCATTCTTGAAACTATGGTAATAAATTGCCTTTGTACTGAGATTATTGGAACCAAAGAGTTCCAGTGGAGTAAGGGAGTTTTTTTTTAGGAGGGGAAAAGGGCACTAAGTGAGAAATGTTTTGTTCTTTAACAGACGTGCGGGATGTTATTTTATATGTGATTTGGCATGCTGAACTGAAAAATCAACCAATAGAACCACTATTGAGTAAATCAATATTTGATTGAAAATAATATGGGTGAAATCAGTTAAAACATTGTTACCATTGCAACATAATTCTAGAAAAAGTATATGTACAAAAATCATGACTTTTCAAAAAATACTCAACAAGTATTAGAATTCCACAAAATCTTGTTTTGCAGCCAAAACAAGTTTAATATGTAGATCTATTCATCATCGAGAAGATGAGTTAGCGATTCTTCATCACAATTGTCACATGAAGTGCCTTCTCAATTTTTGCAGAGGTACTCAAGTCGTGAAACATGAAAGTTGTAAAGTTGAACAGGAATCCTTGCAGGAGCTGCTTATCATTTTCACGATCGACTGAGGAGCCGGTTCGAGAGTAGTTTACATCAGGACTAACTGATATTGGCAGAAGTGCTTCTAGCCTGGCTGCAGCCTTTGCCAGGGATTTTTTAAACATTCCGAACCTTAGTTGTTCCAATGAATAAACATTGACTTTGCATCCTTAAAGAAGCAAGAAAATGGTTTCCCCTACTTTCTTTATCTCATCTTTAGTGGCATCTATTTTGTAGAATGATTTTATGGAGCCTGTCAAACCACATTCACTCCTAAGCAATTTCAGCATTTGCTTTTTCCAATACAGTAGAGCGTCGAAAATCCGAACTAATTGGGACTGAGGAGGGTTCGGATTATCAATT
The DNA here is from genome assembly GCA_018207615.1 of Philaenus spumarius. NCBI lineage: Eukaryota > Metazoa > Arthropoda > Insecta > Hemiptera > Aphrophoridae > Philaenus > Philaenus spumarius. The sequence goes on from JAGFPH010000051.1 coordinate 383,372, forward strand.
TGTTCGGATTTTTGAAAACAACCTAGAAAATGCCATTTAGGCTAAAATATAAGCTCTTTAATCGATTAAAGTGGTTAAACAGTACAAGCAGTAATGTGATTACAATTCAGTATGTAAGACTACTTACAAATTATGATTTAAAAGAACCTGCACGTACACAGTAGGGCCAACACGATGACACTTGCAACTCTCAATTATAGAACAGTACATAATTAAAAGTTCACTTGTACATTATAGTTAACACAAACAAAATATATAAACAATACTGTACAGTACACTATTGTATGTACGATACATTGTTAAAATGATTACACAAAAAGAAATGAATGAACTTTCTGTATGTTTACTGCTAGCGCTAAAGCAGCTTATTAGCGTGACAGTGAAATTACCGACAGCCAATCTGTTGTGAGGGCGTGTGAGAGCAGGTATTAAGAAGTGTTTAAAAAGAGATAATAATGTCAAATTGCGATGAAGATTTTTGTGAAATTTTTAACAACGCAATAATTGGGATATGCAAAAACGAAAACAAAATTTTTGCAGGGGTTGCCTCAGAATGCGTTCGGATTTTTGACGTTTTGGATTATTGACGTTCGGATTATCGTCGCTCTACTGTAGTTATAAATTGCACTTGTGGTATTGTAACCACTAAAAGAGAGATGCACAAGGATGTAATCTTTAACACCAGAGTGTTTCTACTGAAGGTGAAGAGAAGATTACACCATTGTATCTAAGGACAACTATGAGAAAGAATTGAACTATATTTATACTGCTGCGATATTTAATAGTTATTCTAAAGAATTGATAGACAACATAGAGAAGAAAATGAAATCCAAGAAAATTAAGGAATCAAGATCTACCCTGGAAAGCAACAAACTCCAACAACGATGAGTTAAAACAACGTATGCTCCACCATTGTCTAATATTGTTAAAAAATCACTAGCTAAATAGGCAAATTTAAATGTAGCTTTGTCAGCTGAGAATAATCTTGGTAAAATGTTAGAAAATTCTAAAGATAAAATTCAAGAATTACATTTAATTCTAAGAAGAATACATTTAATTATATAAATTAATACTAAACTGAAAACTGATTACATAAAATCACTATAAATACTAACCGTTAAATCTTCATGTTTTGGCATAACAATAATCATGTTGCCATCTATTGCCAAAATCTTTCCCTGCAAATTCACCAATTCTCCTTGGCATACTTCCACATTGTCTCCGGCACTAAAAGAGTGTCCTGGTCCATCATCCTTCCCTCCAGCAGGCAGTTCAATGTCAATACCTTCGGGTGCTTCTTCAAATTTTTCCAGCTCAGATAGCGTAGGTTTCACGCCTATAATGTAAGAATGTAGAGAATTACATTACATTTTTACTAATTAAGTTGTTTTAAATATTAAGTTACCCATTAAAATCCTTACAGTTTTTACAAGTTACTGACACATTGCAAATCTGTTTATTAACACTTTCAGCCCCATATAGCAATTTGATGCATGGTAAGTTACGAGAATAGTCCCATGTGGATCAGATTGATCATTGCAATAACCACCAAAAGGTTTGTAAATTAACCCACAGTTCAAAGGATACTTTTGCACAAACTGTTTACTCTTGCATCCTACTATATCAATATTTGAAAAGAAGAAATTTTGTTGTTCTTGTTTATAAAGTGTGAATCAAAACATGGGCTAAAATCTACACATGTTCTATGACTATTTATTTGCTTTTTTTTCACGACAACTCTTACTTATCAATATGATACACTCTTTTAATGTTTTAAACTAGTGAGAATCATTTTAAAACACTAGAAAAACAAATGGACATAAATAAAAAACCCACACTGGCTCTTTATTGGACCATTACTGATTCTAATTCTTGGATTGGGAAAATCATGTCAGATAGTCTTTTTCAAGTTAACCTGACATTTTTCCAGCAGATAACAAATCCTTCCAAATCAGAGGAGCCTGGTTATGATTCATGATCAAGATTTCAACCGGTAGCTGATCTCTTCAATAGGTTAGCTAGACATTAGTTCACACCAAACAAATTCATATGTATAGATGAAAGCATGATTTCAACAAAAAATCATAGGTATCTGATTTAATATTTGTCAATACACTATTACTGGGGAGTCAAGATATGGATGTTATTTGATTTTATAATGCACTATGACATGCATTTCTTGTCTACGAAGGTGTTGCAATGGGAGCTGAAAAAGATTAAATAAAATGTGGTCTTGTTTTTGTTATTGCTAAAAAATATTACAAATATATGACTTGATGAAGAAAGGACTCATTTTGATATTTTCTTTCGTTTTATTTCTTTGGCCAAATATCTTTATAAAAGTGGTACTTTTGTAAATGACATATTATACAAAAATAGAAAACAAATCCCAAAAGAAACACTGAATACATTTGGTATTAGTATTGGAAAATCACAAAAAGAATCAAGTGTTATATTTTTCTACTACTACTACTAATGGTAAGGCTACCAGTGAAAAGCGATCAAAAAGATCTGAAAATGATGTAACAATAACCAATAAAATTTCAATAGTTAGAAACTACAATGATTATATGGGAGAGACTGTTGTATCAGTACAGTAGAGCCGCGGTTATCCAAGCCTCGACTAACCGAGTTCCGGGTTAACCGAGGTAGACAAAAATAAAAGTTTGGTTAGCGGTAAATGCATATGTTAAAGTAACCGCGCAAAGTGAAATCTGCAAACAGCGTCAAATCTACTATACTGTAATTATATTAGTAACATAATGTTTCATCAAAAATGGTTCCGATAAATAAAACTCACAGTTTTTAATCATTATTAAATACTGTCCAATACAGTAATTCCAATGCTTTGCTAATCATAAATACAATTTTGTTAATGCTTTTTCACTAAATGTCACGTTGTTCATTGTTTACGCGATGGTGATGTCATCATTCCTTATCTTGGCTTGGCTTGAACCTGCTTCTGTTAGACCTTCTATTGTGTCAACCCACTTCATTTTTTATTGGCACAAAACGTTCTACAATGTTTTACAAAAAACAGGTGCTTTGTCATTACAAATAACTTAATAAACAAACAACACAAGAGTCAACAAGCATAGATAGTCTTCTTAAATAAAAATCACAACAATTATCTCAGATTTTCCCCTTTCTAATGGGGCAAATTATTATACTCCAACTTAGTTAAATTATCCAATTGAATAGCCCACGTTGTAGAACTAAGTTATAATACTGTTAGGTAACTGATGCAATTCAAAACACAAAGCAAGTTTATAATTTTTAACAACTTCTTTAATTAAGAAACGAAAAATTAAAATATATATATATACAATTATTCACAAAACAAGTTAATTCAAAAATCAAATGTTCGTTATAGTCTTTTTTTATAACACTCTTAATATCTCGGGGGGTCAGTGCCGACTTTTCCCAATATTATTATTATTGAAACAGAATTAGTGATTAAAACAGTTATTATAGATAAATATGAAAATTAAGAAAGGGGAAAGGAAAATAGTACAATGGGTTAAAATGAAAGTGTATGTAGGTGTATCAAAAGGGAAGTTATATCGAAGTTAAATTTATATTGATGGTCCAAACAAATTCTTCTTATAAAGATATTTTATAAAGTCTTTCCAAAATTTATAATATTAGAGTTTTCACTGATGGATGGTTTGAAATATAGATAGAGTTAATTCATGTAAGTAATTATAGGCCTATAGATAGATCTCACCCAGTTTATAACTTCTTCTTCTTGTTATGGGATTTTAAATGATTATTGATGATTATTACACTTCACTTTAGATAAGGCAAGTTATTTATTAAACGTTGACAAAGTTTGAACACTAAGAATCTTCAATTTAAATCGTCTATTGGAGAGCGTTGGTCATAGGTCTTGCTTCTTAGGCGTCTATTCAACAATTAAAATCCTGGGATCAAAACTGGCTTGCTTTGGGCCTTCAGGAAATGGGTACATAAGGCCTGGTGAATTTCGTATCTTCTGGGGTTTGGATTGTTGTACAAAAAAGTGTAATTTAAAATGTAGTGTATTTATTTGGTGTTGTTTTGATTAAATTTTGAAATAATTTTGTTTTACAACTAATATTGAATAATAAAATTAAAAGAAATTGATTAAATAAGAAAATTGCATGAAAATACCAAAAATAGCTCCTTGTACAAATTATTTTCTAACATCTACTATTTACAATTAAAACTATACATTTGGCTTTTAAACTGGGATTTCTGCGCTGCAAGCGGTCACATGACTGTGGGCGGGGTTTAATAAACATGTCTTACATCTCTCTAGCTTTAGCCGTTGTTTCGTAGACTTTCAGTGAATTGTTATGGCTTAACGGTATTTCCTATGAAATTTTGCCAAAGACATTTTTGATGAAGAATCTTTCGTTCTATCTGATGGTGTTCTTCATTTTTTGATTTAAATTTTGGTTCTCTTAGGATCGATGATTGTATTTCTGATATGGCCTAGATTTTGGTATGCCGGTTTAGTTTCAAGTGGATTAAAAAAGTGAATTTCGGTCGAACGCTTGTTGATTGAGTTAATCTTATAATTTGGATGGAGTGGTTGGTTAATTTAGATGAATTTTGATATAGGAAAGATAGGGATACGAGGTCTGGAAATATTATTAATTACGTAAAATGTTATCGAAAGTCGGGTGTTTTAGAATCTTGTTAATTTGTTGCTTGCGATTCCGTCCGCTAGATGTCGTCGGTCGGATCTTTTCTGAATGATTTTTACTATGAGTCTTCTGTCTCTCTCGCACTCATGCGTGTTTAGTTGAAATACAGTAATGTATGATTCTTTTGACTTATTAATAATTTTATGGTATATTTTGAATTGTTACAAAATATTATTAGGTCTAATTTATAGGATTTTCCATATATTCACTTACGTTGTAATAAACTTTATCTAGTATTTTATATTTTATTTTCTCTTTAAAGGCACACAAGCTTAGAATTTTATAATGATTTGGTAATTTGTTATACAATCTCATACCCGAATATTGCGGGCTTTTTTCAAACAATCGTAAGGAATGTTGCAACAATTTAAAATCTTTATTATTTCCAGTGTCGTATTTGTGGTTTAATTTAGTTTCATCCGGGAATTTATCTCTAAAGTTATGAGTCCAGATTAAAATCTCACATAACTTCTACCCTACCGGGTTTACCTCCCTCTTAAAAATCTCATTTAGATTTTTTGAATAGTTTGATTCAGTATCAAGTACACCCCCGCTCTTAAAACGTCGCATGTGTCATTTGTTTAGTTTTGGCTTTGTGCGATCCGGCTTGTTTAACATTTGTCTAAACAAACAAAAAATGCAAAATAAATATGGCTTATATAATGATAATTATATAAATAATACTACATCATAACTACATGCTTTTAGGCTTTTTATCTTTTATCAGTGTAGTTGGAATTTGACCAATCTCGGGATTGGTCCGTGATCCCGGGATTCGTTTTTGCGGTCCCGAAATCGAAAGTTTTGTCCGGAATTTTATTCCCTAAGTGTAAACCAGTTAAAACCAGTATGTAAAAATAGAAACAATCAAGCGAGTTACGTTAAACAGAAAACACTTATGGACTTCTTCAAGAAATAATTTTTTTAACTGGAACTTGTACTGTAGGTTTTATCATTTTATATTTGCATTTTATTTTCATTTGATAATACAGTTTTCACATCTTTAACTATGTTTTATTGATTTTACCATATGCATCCCTCTCAATTTTTGACAGGGTCTGTGTTATCGGTCCTCATTACCTTGGATAACTGCGGCTCTACTGTATTTAAAAGAGAAAATTGACTCAAGATGTGGAAAGTTTTGGTTTTCAATATAATTAGAAGAATGATATTGAAAGCTTATATTCTATATAAAAAATAACTTTGCAAACCCTTAACAAGATTGGATTTTATTAATGCAGTGATTGAAGATCAGTTAGAGGAGTTGCTTGGAAGAATTAATTTATTAAGTTCTCCTACTGTTGAATCTGTGTCTAATAGAAGAACTGGTAATTGTAGTTCAACAAGAATATTTTTAGAAAAACTTGCAATGAAAAGAGAAAGAAATTATTGTATTTGTAGTGCTGCTAGCACAAAAAGTGGTGGAAAGAGAAAGAAAACTAATTTTCAATGCAATAAATGAGTTCTTCGTCTATGTTCGCCACACCATTCGTGCTAACAGATTTAATTTAATTGTTACACTTAATAATCAGACACTTCGATATTTACACTTCGATAATCAGATATTTCATTTTGCCATCAATTTATATGTTATACTTATATAATTCTGTTGGAATTCAAGACGAAAATATGGAAGAGAAGCCAGAAATTTTACTAGCCATGATTAGTAGACACACTGATTTATGTTCTACTCTCTTTCGTCGAATTTGTTTAATAAGATGAATCAGTTAAACAACTTTGAGTCAAAGTAACTTATTTACTATCCAAATTATTTAACTCCAAAATTCGGAGTAAAGAGCACAAATGTATTTATACGGTTCAAACATCAATAAATTTGGTTAATGTTTATAGATGTTTTACAAAGTGCGGATCAACCCTGGAAATTCACAAAATAAGTCCAAATAAGCAATTTGAAACTCTGCAGTAGAATAAGTAATGAAATTGTTTGTATAACTCTTTTTAACTAGATCAACAATAAAATTTGAGTTTAAAAAAAACTTGTATGACAGTATACAATGTTTGCGATTTCATTTTTACATAAAATAAGCGAGATAGAATGTAATATATGTGTTTTCATGATTAGAAAATAAAATATCTATTTTCTTGTAAAACATTTAAAATACATTGTAAAGCAGACAATGTCATATGATTCATTTCAAAAGCGGATAACTTTGATTCTACTATAGAGTTGATGACATATTTTAACAAAAATAAATACTGATGCCCAATATTTCAATATAAATAGAGCATGAGAATCCAAGGCTAACCAGTTTCACATGGCACATTAAATTTACATAATCAGCTGTTATGTTCCTCTGACTACTATTTGGCACACGTAACTTTATATTTCTATTGTTTCTTCAAACCCATGTCATATGAGGTGTGAGACGGCTTGTATGGGGATGCAGTTATTTTGATTTGAAAGTTGTATTGACACAGCACTTAAGATGGCAGTGGAGGTTTGTAAATATTGGTCAGCTGTGTTTATGCATAAATTATATTTTGAATTGTAATTTAAATAATTTTTATTTTATTTGTGGCAATTAAATTTTTTAATTTTGTAAGTCGCAAAATTATGAACTACCGCAGTGCCGTTATTACTATTAAAGCCTCAAATTGCAATGTAATAACAATATTTCATCAAATAGGCACAATCGGAGTAACCGGAGTGTCACGATTATTTAAGAAAATTAAAATTGTGATTTAATTCAAATAATTTATCAAATAAGCACGATTACAATTGAGTTACATCAATGTCAAAATTATTCATAAAGACACAAATTTCAATTTAATGACAATATCTTTTTGGTCTTTATTGTCTTCCATTGGCATTATAAACAAATAACGTGTTAAAGTGGGGAAATGACTTCTTGAACAAAATTTTAGGCAATTAATTCGAGAAAAAATTAACACTGGACTGATATCCGGAAAACAATCAATCGAGGAACGATTAACATGGGATTTAAATACATGGCTTACATAGACTTTTTGGAAAAAAGATTAATCTGAGAACAATTGATCGATAATCTACCGTATTTCATTAATGTATTTTATAATCAAATTTAAGGCATGATATGAGGGAATTTAGTTCTCAGCAATATAAAATAAATTTATTAAGTTTATACAAAATAAGGACTTTTAAGCATATTTTGTAAAACAATAATAAATGGCTTAAAACTGACTGGGATTATTCAGCAGTACCAGATATCTCTTGGATTTTTCAGCCATTTTTAGATTTTTGGTTTTGTCACTAAAAGGGTTATTTAAATTATTTTACAAAATTAAAATATTTAATGATTCATACAATTGTATTTTTATGATTAAATACTCTCACCAAATAAACATAGGAGAAAGTAACATATTTACATTTTAAACTTTTTACTAACCATCAGCTATGATTGCACTTGTTGTAAAGTTCTTATACAAAAATCCTTTTCGACTGTAACGATTTCCTTCAAAAATGAGAAAATCACCATCACTGGTTACTTCTCCACCAATAGCTCTTATTGCTTCAGGATCAAATGGTTTTGCCGGTGGCCTACGTTTCTTCTTACGTTTTGCAGCGTCGTTTTCCTGAAGACAAAAGTTTAAGTAATTATTATAAGGCTCACATTTAATGATTTGTACTTATATTCAATAGTAGTTAAATTATATAGTTACATGTGATCAACATTATTAAATGATTTGTCTCTTTAACCGGGAGTTTTGTTAATCATTCATAGAATCTGCTGTTTTGCTGTTGTGTTTTAAATCGCATTTTACCACCAGTAACTCATAAATTAGCATAAATTGTAATCGGGTGTCGTTTTCTTTCACAGGCTCTAGCCATAGGGGTTTCAATTATGTTTTTAAAGCCGATCATTTTAAAAATTAGCGTTAATTTTATTCACAAATTGTTTTCTTTCATAGACTTTTGCCTTTATGTTTAATTATGTTTTCACATTAGTAATTCATTAACTTTATTCAGTTGTTATTTATTTTTACGTATTTTCACCGTTGTTTTGAATCATTTTTTAAACCAGGTAATTCATAAATTTAACTCTAAACATATTCAGGTATTGTTTAATTTCACAGAATTTTGCTGTTGAGAGTAAATTTTATAAGCTTACTGTGAACATCAGACCTCTCGAGAAATCTAAAATCTGCTCTTTATTGCTAATTTTGATGAAAAAGGTTTTTGTCTAATAGGAATGATTCTCGAAACATACAGCATGATATTAATTTCATATTAGTTAGATATCTAATGAGATTAGATAAAAATATCTCGTTTCAATTTAACAGGGGTGTGCGAGATTGACTTTTTGAATTCGAGACGAGAACGGGATGTTGTTTTAATACAAATTATCGAGAAAAAAACAAGAACTGAGGTTTAGAAACAAGCGAGAAACAAGAATTTATTAAATACAATTTATCGAGATTGAGAAAAACAAGAATAGCATTTTAGGAACAAGAATTAACCAAAATTTGAATATGGGGATAAGTTAATTATTAATAATAATAATTAAAGTTTTTTCAATTTGCTTTTGCTACTAAGTTTATGACAAATATTACAAATATAATGCATCTCATAGATATGTACTTTAACAGTTGACTATTGATTAATAACCCTTTACACTACATAATAATATGCAACATATTAAGTTTTATATACCTTAGTAAAAACTTAAGATTATATAACACTCAATCTATACTGTGCTAGTTATTGCTTGTCAGTGTCAAGGTAATTTAAATAATATATTGTGATATCCTAATCTCTTTCTTGTTGAGTTGTTTATAAAACTTCTGTTTCTCTTCTTTTCATTCTAATGTAACATTTTAAGTTTTATGAAAAGATTGAAAATAAAACTTGAGATTTAAAAAATGTATCGAGAAATTTATGGCTGAATTGAGAAAAATACAACCGAGAAATGAATTATATTCTTTATAACGAGATCAATATGATATTGAGTTATTTCTCGTTACTGCTTGAACGTTTTGAGATATTTCTCAACCCTACAATCGAATAATGTACAAGATCTGTCAAATCAAATTGCAAATTATTTTGCATCCGTTCATTCCAATCACATTGCAAATTTACGAATTGCTGAATATGAATATTTTTTTATAAACTTCTTTCACCTCAGATCACATTTTCCTCTTGCAATATCGACATCATCAGTATTATAATTGTAAATCTTAATGTTAAAAATGACAGGATTTGATAAGTTTTGAGCTAGACATATGAAAGAAAATTCACAAATAATCACAGAACCTATTTTACAATTAATACATTTTTTTTATTTCTGATTGTGTTTTCTGTTACCCATCCATGTAACTGCATAAAAAAGACAAAAAATAAAAATTATTGCTCACGTTATTTTAAATGCCTTCAAAGAATATTTAAAATTTGAAGAAAACCGAACAAAACATTTGGTCATGACTGAAAAATGAACAGACTTTTGATGGAAGAAATGCTGAATGATCGATACAAAATTGTTAATAGGCTTACGCCTAAATCGAAGGGTTCAAGTGCTTTTTTACGACTTTTCTGCTTTAGCTTATAACTAATTTGTTTAAAGATTTGTAAAATAAGAGATGTACCTATTACATTTATTTAATCCCAAGTTTATAATTTTTATTATACTAAATTTTAAATACACCTTAGCTAAGTTTTATTTGGTTTATAGTATTAATTTTGAATTGTTTTTTTCTTTCGATTAAGAACTTATACAGGTAAAAATTTTATAATTTATGTTGAAAGAATTAGCAAAATTTAGATCTTTATAAGATTATGACAAATATTAATATTGAAATATTAACAATGTATTAAAAACAATTTTAGTAATATACGTAGCGACTTATTTACAATGCGTACGTACAAAAACATGTTACAAAAATCCCTACACGTACGATGTTTTTCCTGGCTTCAAGGAACATTTATGACAAATTTGAAAAAAAAATCAAACATGTTTCCTGCAGCTTACTTATTACTTATGTTAGTTTCCAATGTACACTAACATTATTTAAAATACACTCAAATTATATCTTAAAATCAAATATAGTAAAATGTTTATATTTTAAATTAATATGAGGATGAGCTGGTTGGTCCAAAATGCTAACCCTGTATATCTGTAGTACAGTGATCTGTAAAACAGTGAATTGAACGCCAGCAGTAGCTGCTCATTTACGAGTACAGTGCATTCTGAAATAAAATATAAACTCCCAGCCATAAAAGTTCTCAGAACTATAGACAATCTACAGAAGTTATGTACAAAAGTTATCCAATCACAAACAAACTTATTGAAGACTAGCCGCCTTTTTTTGACCATGTACTGATACATGAACAGAAGAACAAAGAATGAGTAACATAACATTTTTCTAAATATGTTTTAAAAAATCTTAAAATGTCATTTAAATGAAATATGTATACATAATATATACTTATATATATTTAATTTAAGACATACAAACTCCATACCTGAGTGGATCGAAGAGCGCCTCTAGGTCGTGTGTAATCAACTCTAGGAAGTAGTTTAAGATGTACTTGATTTTGAGCTAAGTCCACATAGTCAACTTGAGCAATGTCATCCTTGTAAAGGCCTAGAAGTTAAAACTTGTGTTATACAATTACAAAGAGCCAGGTACAATTCCAATAAATTACATCAGAGTATGTTGTGTAATTTTAGGTATTCTAATATATTAGGGTGATGCAAAAGTTCCGCAACCCCTTCGTAATTTTAAACCTATTAACTCCAAACTTTCAGGAAGTTATATTGGACAAATTCTGCACCTTTTAGGGATATGAATGAATTTTACCCTTTTTCGGTTAAGGGAGGGGGTTGAAAGTCAACATTTTTAAGTAGTAACCCTTATTGTGTGATACTTCATTTTAAAGCCCTCATTGAGACGAGAAAATTGGTCTTCTCTCTGATACCCCAATCTAAAATGGTGGAGCCAAGAAGAAAAATCTAACTCCGGTATTGTCAACAAGTGGGTATCTGTAGCTTTTTTTTTTTTTTTTTTTGTTCCAATCTGTGTGTGGAACTATTGTTAAGAAAACAGCATTTTGTACAATGCTATTACCCTCGTTGTATTCAAATATTAACTAGACAATTATTATCCCCACAACGGAAGAGGCGGAAGAACCACCAAATTCATGCACATGAGGGTGTGCCATCCCAAAGGCTAAGAGAATGATACTCTGACTTAAAACCAAAGATGATCCCTTCAATCAAACAATCAAACAATAAGTTCAACATTCCAGAATTTGTTTCCAGATGTTAACTGAAAGTGAGAGTTTGGCTAATCACACCTCTTTGGATCGGAGGCAGGCCTCTCGGATTCTGAGGGAGGCCAAATATTGTGTGGCAGGAAGAAGAAGGAAAAAGAGGTAAAGAAGGTGAGGAGAGCAGAGTATTCCTCTTAGGAAATGCTCAGATAAAAATCTAGAGTTGGAACATCAAGCAGTGAAGACTGGGGCTCTGATCCTAGACATCACGGCGGAGGAAATTCGCAAAACCAAGGAGAGAATAGATCTCAGTGATGAAAAGAAAGTACTGGCAGTTGCAGAAAACTAGACTGAGATTACTGTGAAGAGGGAAAGAATCCCAGACCCGATCAAAGATACATGCCCGAAATATGAAAGAGGCCGCAGGAAACAGATTAGCTCCTGCAGAGAAAAATGTATACTAAGATTATTCTTAACTTTCCGGTCCTATGAAAGTTTTACATCAAAAGTATTAATTGCCCTATACAATAGTAATTCCCTTTACTTCTATAATTTTAACATAATTAGTAGATATTCAGCTTATTTCAATGCATACTTTGTATCATAATACCCAACTTAAAACTTGTCATATTTTACTAAAGCAGGAAGTTTACCTCGTTTAAGACGAACCCACTGTTTAGGTCTTAGTCCAGTTTGTACTTTAACCACTCGTAAAACATCAGTCATTTCTTTGATTGGCACCATCTAAAACGAAATTACATTTTAATATACCAAATATTTTTTTCAACAAATAGACTAAAAACAATGTCTGTAGCTGTATTATTTCTTTGATTGATTATTTATTTATACCTGCATTTTCACCTTTCTTTATGGAATTCGGTAATATAACAGATTCCTTAAAGTTTTATTGTGTTTAACCGTATATGCGTCCAATTTGCAACCTTTTTCGATGACATAGTAGATGACTGAACAGAAATTTTTCATACAATTTTTTCAGTATACCTCTCGTTTTTATAGAAAGTGGAAACTTTTGTAGAAAGTTTTCGTCTACTGGGTTGATTTTGGTCTTGATAAATAGGTCTTTTAAATTGCATCAAATATGTTCACTAAAACCTCATTTACAAAGTTTTGATGGGATCAGTATCGTTATGGATAAACGAAATTCCGAATAAACCAAATATCATGACATTTTACATAAAAACACATGTTTTAATGAATCATTTATTGTAATATACAATAATCACTACTGGTAAGTACAGAAAAATTAGTTCAATTATTGCAAGAAATATGGCAAAGAAAACTGAAACCGTTTTTTTTAAAGAAATCGGTAATGTTCTTCTCCTTCACTGTCTGACATTTTAATTCTGAATACAATTGAGTCACTGCACAATTATTATTAATAATGAATTGTGATTTAAAAATTCACTGCACTCAGCAACAAGATTGTTTACTCTCACTCAACACAACACTGGATCTTACGACAATATAACAGAAGTAAACAAACAAGTGGCGCTGATTGACGGGTACGTCTAACTCACAGTGACGCCGTGAGTGCTACAGCCTGGTTTGCCCACAGCTGTGCCGTGCTGTACACTCAGTGCCGCAAAACTGACACTGCATGGGATCTGCCAAGACTCGCTTTGTTTTGTCACAAAAATTATAATTTTTTTTCTGATAAACCGGATTTCCAGATAAACAAGGTTTTAGTGTAATGATAATTCTCACAAGTACATCAGTTTATAATTTCATTTTCTCATTTTTAAACAGTTTGTTAAAATCTGCCTATTGTTATTTTTATGGTTTTATAGGTAGGTTTTTATCACAAACACTACACAACTTCTCTGTTATTAGTGATTATTCGCCTCGCCGTCATTTATGTGATAAAATAAATAGACAACTTTTAGGGAACATGAATCAACAGACTGAGAAGTCAGAACAAGATAAAACACACACTAAAAATACAGCGACCTAACGCAAACACGAGTTGACAGACTTAAGGCACAGAATGGTTCCAGCAGGATGAAAAGTGGCTAACCGGTTAAAAGAGTGACCTATTGGCAATTTCCTTTAGAATCCTAGTTCGGGGTTTAATTACAACGCCAACAGGTAAATGTTCAGCTTGTTTATTGGTAATGGGAATACTACTTATACTAAATAGTAATAGGAGCCACAATGACTTTAGTTCTATGCTTGTTTAGCTTATAGGATTGTCAGTTAACTTTATGTACGAGGCTTCATTTATTTTACATTTGTATAAGTTACTTTCCTGGGATATTATTAGTTTTCTCTTCCTTAAAACAAATATTATTATTTTTCCAGTACTGCCTTTAAAATACAAAACATTGTTAGTCAATACCTCATCCAAACTAAACCTGAAAACGGTACACAAGACACTAAATACTTTATTTACAATATTAAATGTGAGTGTGTCAGGAAATATATTGGCAAGACAATAACACCTTTAAATGTTAGAACAAAATAACAAAAAGGAATGTGCAGTTAGGCCTAATCAATAAATCAAATATTGCAGAGCTTATATGATCAAAAAATCATGAATTCAATTTAAAGAGAAAAACATAGTACACGGGGAATAGTTAGTTGCGTTCATTTTCTGAATTTTTATCTTATTTTAACTTCCCAGTCTCAGTTCTGAGATGCGCTACATTTTAAGTTGTTTGAGGTTATTTGTATAGTTTTAATTTTATTATTGCAGAGTTTTTCATATATTCTAGAACTCTAGGTGTATGTTGTACTTTTAGTAACTTGATAACAGGACATTTATTCATATTCACGAAACGTCGTGTATTTATTTTAGCTCATGAGTAATGGTGAATATCCGAATAATCACTAATAACAGAATTGAACATCCATCATTGCTAAACAATGACATCAAACAGAGAACTGCACAATTTGTAAAATGTTATCCTCATCCCAAACGTGTGTCACAACAAATACATAAGCTTCATTTTGATTTCAGTGAATCTGAATCAGTTACAGAATCCTACTCTGTCTAACATGTATTTGGTAGTTTTATGTTTCTATAATTAATAAATCTTTTGGGTAGATTTGTCTGCTTAAATATAATAAATTTACAAGGTAAGAATTATGTATAAAATTATTATACACTGCAGAATTATGATGTTCATTGTGAAACAATGATTTAATTTTAAACAGTATTTAAGAATTTTGTCCTACATTTTCAGATCATGTAAACCACCTAGGTAATTTACATATTTTACATAAAAAAATACAATAAAGATAAAATATTAAATTGTAAATAATGAAATGGGGAAAATATTAAAGTATACTGACGTGCTGTTTCCAAATGCCCATTCTCAGATTGCCCACATTCTCGATTGCTTGTTTAACGTGTGGTTGTTTGAATGCTTCAATATAAATATAGCCCTTAACACCCTCAGGTGCTACTACAGACTTGATCTGTAATGGCTCTTCAGTATATTGATAAGCAATGAATTTTCTCATTAATAACAATGCTGTGACTTTCTCTTCTCCAATACGGCATTTGACCATCCATAAATTAGGATCTCTGCAAGCAAAGAATACAAGGAAAATATAGAGTATAAAAAAAACATGTAAATTCTTTAGTTATCCTTTCTACATGAAACAAACTTATATCATACAGCATACATTACTGCATATATTGATTTTTTAAGTTTGCAAAATATCTTTAAAATAATTAGAAAGTACACTTAAGAGTTAAAAGGCAATTTACTAGCAATTTCTTTATTTTATTTTCAGAAAATAACTACTACTGTTACTGAAGACAGAATTTGTATAAATTTAGTTATGGAAAAGCATTATAAACTTTTAGAAACATTTTTAAAAGGTATGAGGATTTTTATTTTTAACTTTTAGTTAGTATACATTTCTAACACTGTGTTAAAAAAATCTACATCATGGTACTTGACAGTACATCATGGCAAAGATTCGATGCCTTGACTTTCTTCTTCTCTTCTCTGATTTATAAAACATACCTTTTAACTAAAATAATTGTTAATAAAATTCTTGTTTTTTTCAGTAACCAATAGTTCAATTAGGTTTTGAGTTAATTATATCAAAATTGTAATTGTTTAAGTTGATTTAATTTTATTTTATTGCCTTTTTCAATGTTCTCAGCCATCAGGAACCATGAGGTGTAACAAAGGTGACTGACACCACTGGCTATAATTTCCTAATTCCTTGAAATATTTGTTAGAAGTTTTACTTACTTAACTCCAGGAAGTAAAGTTTGCTGAGTGATTTCATCAGACATGTCTTCTCCGCCATCACCAAAATGTCGAATAGCAGCTGATTCATCTGCATACTTTTTTTTCAGATATTCTTCAATCTCATCTTCTCTTTGGGAACTGTAAACAATAATTAAAAGAAGTTTAAATGAAATTCAGAACATTAAAGTAGCAAGTTAAGTTTATAAATTGGGTCTCATAGGAATGGAATAGTTATAACACTACCAAATAATGTTTAATTTGAACCAAATGCTCTTTGATATATTTTAAACGTTTTATATAAATAGTTTTCATATCCAAAAAGTAAAAAAAATACTTAAAATTCTGAAAATATTTTAATGAGTTATGATTTAAATTAAACTACCACTCATTTACTGTTTAGTAATTTGTGTTTAGAGCTGAAAGAGTGCATATTCAAGAGTAAATGAAAAAACTGCTTAAATATAGTAAGGAAACTATTGGGTCTCACAAAAACTAATTATAGTTTGTTTTTATAAAACCACTATAAAAACAAAAATTGTCTAATAACATAGAAAATAGAATATAGATAAACAATATTTCAAAAACATAAATTACAATAAAATTATGTGTACACACACACAACTGTCTATTTAAGCATTAACCTATACTTGAGACTATACCATCACTACACTAGATTCCACGTTCACTGTGCAGTACAGATCTTACGGGAGAATAGACATGCTACTACCATTTTAGGAAACATCACGTTTATTGTCATGCGGGTTGCGTCAACTGTACGAGTGTTGCATGGGATTCGTGTTTCGGTTGTGGGGGTGTGTGTGTTTGTGTTAAATTATGACGTGCTCACATGTGAATAAAATTTTATAAAACCTGAAGATGGGAACGTGTTCCTGAAACGCGCGTAGTATTATACTACACAAAAAAAGTTGCAAGATGGAAACACGGTATATCTACTTATATAAAGCTATACGGTAACACTGATTCACTGAAATTAATTATTAGGCACTTCCCGCAATCGGACCTCCCTCAACCTTATAATTGAATTAAAACTCTTGACAAGAAACTTTTGGGGAAATTGCCAGAGTTTAACGTTTTTAAATTTTGGAAGCACCTTTTGGGCAGGAAAAGATTTTTTCATTTTTTCACTTTGAGCGCGTTTTGTAAGAAAACGGTAAGAGATAGCAAAAAATGTTAAATACAAAAGTTGTAGAAAATTAAATTTCAAACGAGAATTTTCTGTCAGATTCAAGATCCAATCATCCAGTTAGCCACTATTCATCCGAGAAGGGAGGCTACGCCCAACATCTTTAAAGCTAGACGGGTTCACTGATTCACTGACATAAACTATGAGGCACTTCCCGTAATCGTACCCCCTTCGACCTCAAACTTGAATTAAAGCTCTCGACGAGAAACTTTTGGGAAAATTGCCAGAATTTAACATTTTTTAATTTTTGAAGCACCTTTTGGGCAAGAAAAGATTTTTTCATTTTTTCACTTTGAGCGCGTTTTGTAAGAAAACGGTAAGAGATAGAAAAAAAATGTTAAATACAAAAGTTGTAGAAAATTTAATTTCAAACAGAGATTTTCGGTCGGATTCAAGATCCAATCATCCGTTCAGCCGCTATTCACCCGAGAAGGAGCTCTGGCACACAATCCTTCAAATTTCCCATGTTAATCTGATGGAGATAATGTTTAATGAGTTTGAGTCAGCTGCCAAATAAAACAGCTGATTTATGCTCGTATTTACAAACGAGCCAAAGATTAACAAGATTCTTTAGCGAATTTTCCAACTGCGAGCGAAGCGAAGCGTCCAGGGACAGAGCAACTAGTATATATATATAGGCCTATGTATATATATTAATATTATAAATATACTAAATTTAGTTGTTAAACTATTGCAACTGGAGACATAAAAATGAAGTTGCAAGGGGGATGATGTTTTTTAGTTGGCTAGTACAGCTGAGGCTGTCGTATGGATAACATGGCTTATGAGCGCTCTGTACTGCACGGTGAACGTGGAATCCAGTGTAGTTTGAATAAGTTTATTTATAGTTTATAAATAAAGTTTATAAATATGTATATTGGTGCTGTATTTATTATTGTATATGACTGTCATTAAACTATTATGATATTGTTGTTATTAGTATTTATATAAATTGTTATTAGTTCAAATAAACACTATTGTGTAAACAAGTATTTATAATATGTGCCCTATATAATATGTTTAGCTTTTATGGTTCAATATGTGAGTTGGTGTTTGCTTAGTAGATCAAGGGGTAGTGATGAAGATATAAATTATACACACTACAATATGTTTATAATTTGCATTTTATGTTTTTACAATGACGATTGATATATTTGTCATGTTAATTTAAGCAAATACATTGTATATTGTGAAATTGTCTTCTTTTCAAAATAAAAAGTGATTTAATTTGTGAAAAAATAATCTCAAGAAATATATGGATTTACCAAAGTTTTAGTACTACATAATATAATTGGAAAATATACTGTTAAACTCACTCAAAACCTTTATTTCCAAGAAATATGAAGACATTGTTACTACATTTTAACTCAATTTACTAATAATTTTAATATTCTCTAAGAAAATAACAAAAACAGAATATTACAAATTTAATAACAACTCAAAATTATTTACTATCCAAAGTTATCAGTGTTATACTAGAATAACAATACTAAATGTCTTTAATGTTTAAAGATTGAGAGCAATGAAAAATCTCAATCTCGAGTAGAGGTTAGTGCCGCCGTCTTTTCCCCAAAACAAACAATATAACTGTTCAAAAAATTAATGATAAAAATTTTAATAAATGAAAATATAAAGATGGTATATGATATCAAAATGAGTAGAACAAAGTATGTATGCACATACTACTATAATATAACACAAAATAATCATTCACGCACAAAAAGTTATTAAACACATAGAAGGAAATTGTCTATAATGTCAAAATTTTTCTGATTAAATTCAAAGTTTATATCTATTACGAGTTCATATACAAATGATAAATTATTTTACATAAGGTTAGAAATATGGAAAGATGACGACACCAAATTTTAATATTTTCTAGTCTCTGACTTGTATTTAATTTCTATACTTAATCACTTGTTATTCATTAAATATCTTCCTAACGATCCTTCAAAAAACAATTGGTTTTCTGAACAATAAAATATTCCTCCGCTTCAAATGCAATGTTTTTTTAGTTTAATAGTTTTTACAAGAATCCCCAATTTTCGGCCTCCTTTTGTTGAAGAGAAAATTTTATTTTTCTTCCCTACTTCTTCTTTCTTCTTTTGGTGAATATAAATGTATTTGCAAGTTTAAAAAAATATAAAATGAAACGTAATGATATTTAATTATAATTCTTAAAATTTTATGAAAATACAATAGTGAATATACAGAGTATAATTTATTTGACAAAATAAAGAAAATGTATGAATATCTCCTTATTACTTAATACTCGTTGACTATTGCCGAAAATATTTATTTATAAAATGCAGCTGATTACATAGACTAATATTGGGTGAATTCTTGACGATACGCGAGTTTGTACCGTGACGAGCACAGATGTTTTCTGTCGATTCGACTGGTTTAAATTAAGTTTTTGTATTTTCTTAAGTTATCGCTACTTTATCATATTTAGACTAAAAACTTTTTATATATAATAAAATCCATTCTTTTTATAAGCCGTCTTGGCTTTTCATTTAAATGTTACTTCTCTCGCCTTCCCGAGTTTATTCCGGTCGTTGTTTATCACTCCTAATTTTCGTGGGTATCAATTCTCAATCGTAATTTAAAAGAAAAAATATGAAATCTAGGTTCTTCCTGAATTGATTAATTTACTATACTTTGTTTATTAATTTTTTGAATTGTTACATGTTTACTAATTTAATAACTACAAAAATAAGACACTTAGTTTAGTTAAAGAAAATAATTATTAAAACATCTAAATTATTTTAAATTAGAACTGACTATGGTGTATTTATACAATTTGGATTTATTATTCTAAACTTGGATAATGTTGTTTCAACTTACTCCCATAGTGTAGTTCCTCGTCTGCGCCCTTCAATTTCCCGAGCTGTTGGACCCAACTCTTCCATTTCATTTCCAACAATACCTATTTCCTGTGCTCCATCTTCCCATTCATCTTCATCTTCCACTTCGTCGTCTACTTCAGCTTCATCAATAATAAAACCACCAAATCTATCATTTTTCTTTTTCTTTTTTCGGGGTCCTTCATCTTCTTCATCCTCCTCTTCGTCATATTCCTAAGATAAATGTATAGAACATTTATATTGTTTAAGAACAGTAACATAAAAATCTATTCCTATAAATTGAAATTACTTATAGTAATAAGTACAGCAATACTAATACTATTATAGTAATAATAGTATACTAATACACAGCAAAAATTATTATGCACAGCAGAAATTTAAGTTTGATATCAAATTATATAAACATGTAGATCCAAACTTAATAGAATAAAACTTAAACACAGAATCTTACAACTAATATATATGACTAATAATACGTTTATTTACTCAAACGGGTTTAATTACAATGTCGCTATCTTCAATGATGTGCGAGCTACAGTAGTTAAACTATAACTCTAAATAATAATTAAACTATATGTCACAGTTTGATTATTATAACTTGAACATTACTGAAGATGGCAACATTGTTGTTGAAACGTGTTTGCTTACATACGTAAACATATCAGTTATGAAATGTTTATCAGTTATCAGTCGTTTTTGGTTTCATTTTATCAAGTATATTACCTAAAGTATACAGTCTAATTTTAAACTGTAAATTTGGGATACTGGCATTAACTGTAAAAGGCATTAATTCGGGGCCTTTTCTTCATTTTTGAGACTGTAAATAACTTTTCTATTAATATGTTTTGTAAGTCTATTTTGTATGTAGATGACACTACATTTTTTTAAAGTGGTAATAGTATTGAAGTTTTAAAATTACAGCAGGACAAAGCATTGGGGAAAGCTTTGCATTGAATTGAAGCAAACTCTTTTGTTGTAAACAACAGTAAAACTGAAAAATTGGTCTTTTAACAATTGGCATTTTGTCATTCTCACTTAACGTAGGGTATAACGCTATGGGGTAACAGCAGTAGTTTGCAAAAACTTTTCATTTGGCAAAAGAGAGAGTTAAGTTAAGTGTAATAATTGGTTTATTCAACACGGCATTCTATACCAACACAGTAATATTGTAAGTACATTTGCTGTCATTATCTTTAACTTAGCTGTTATCCTTCATGCGATTGTGTTGTCAGTTGCACCATCCGAAAGGGAATCAAAAGGACTACAAAAAATGTACGGTTTTTGAATAATTTAGGTTTGAAATTTTCAAACAGTCGCCATTTTGAAACATATGATTGGATTTAATCGCTTATTTTCTTGAGATATTATCATTGTTAGGTTAACTTCATGCCAAGTTTGAACTCAATCAGTCAAACCGTTCTCTAGATAAGAATTATATTGTACAAAAAACAAAATAGTGGATATCTAGAAAACTAAGCTTTTTCGGGTCTGTGTTTATTTGAACTTTTTTTTTCTTACTTTGACCCATAGAACCATTTCCTGAAGTTTAGCACACTCTGTATATATGTATATATGTGTTCACACTCTAGCGGCCGCATTTTAAGTCCGATTTGGTATACACATTGGTTGTCTACATCGCTTGGACGAGTTCGTTAGCAAAAAAAATCCAACAAACTGAAGTATGTTTTTTGACCGCAAGTAACTATTTTTTGTACAAGAATGAAATTTTTTTAGAGTTTTATCTAAAACATTTAATGTATGATATTATTCTGCACATTTTGTTTTTTTACATGACCTCATAGCTCGCTTGGTTCCCCCAAAATCGATCAAAATGTAAAATACCTTAAAAGTACCTGGTTCAAATTCACATGGTGGTCTTTACCGTGGGGGCATCTTCTAATTCGAGGCCGACGGCCGAGTTTGTACGCTGCGAGCAAAGCGAAGCTTATAACCGAGGCCGCAAGGTCGAGGTGCACACTTGTAAAGCGAGTTTTTCCGCTGTGAGCGGAACGGAGGAGCACGTGAGTCGAAGCTGGAGGCTTAAGCGCAAACAAATTCTACTAATATATTTTGTACACATAGGCAGCCATTCAGCCCCATCATGAGTAGACCTCTATTATTTAAAAAAAACTTTTGACCAAACAATTAAAATCATGATGTCAAGCAAAAATATGTTTTATTAAAATTAAAAACTTAATTTTTTTTAACTGAATTTTTGTTTATAAATTTCTACATGTTTAGAAAAGGTAGCTTTTTTTGTAACATTACAATATTTAAAATACAAATTTATTAGACTTACATCTTCAGAATTCAGTTCTTCTCCCTCAGGTTCCTCTTCACTTCCAGATTTCTCTTCTCTAAAATTGAAAGCACAAAAATATTGTTTGTAGAGGTAATCATTAAGCAAAACATAAAGTATACAGATCACTATTAAACAAACTTAGTCAGAAGAAATATGTGACATGTGCGATCACTGGAAACAAGAGAAATAATAAATAATATAATCAGGAGGCGCAATGTAAAGTTTAACCATATGAATATTCTGAATATATGATGAGGCATTAGGGCGAGTAAATAAAGGAAACTGGTTAGAAATAATAACTTTAATCAATGAAAAGCACACTTAAATGAAATGAGTAAAAGCAGACTTAAATTAAATAGATAACAATATATATAGTTTATGAGTAAACATCGATAAAAGTGTATTATCTATATATATAAAATCGAAATACCACTTACTCACTGATGATCACTATATCTCAAAAACGACAAAACATATTAACTTGAGACTTATCATAGCGGTTTCCCTTATGCTCTAGATGTGCAATAAGGATTTTAAAATATTTTGCGTTTAAGGTTATTAAAACGTAAAAAAAGTTATCTATATATATATATATATAAAATCAAAATACCACTGAGTCACTGATGATCACTATGTCTCAAAAACGACAAAACATATTAACTTGAGACTTAACATAGTGGTTCCCCTTATGCTCTAGATGTGCAATAGACGGGATTTTAAAATATTTTGTGTTTAAGGTTATTAAAACGTAAAAAGCGTTATCTATATATATAATAAAATCGCGAAATACCCCTGACTCACTATTCATCACTATTTCTCAAAAACGACAAAACATATTAACTTGAGACTTATAATAGTGGTTCCCCTTATGCTTTAGATGTTCAGTAAGACGGGATTTTAAAATATTTTGCGTTTAAGGTTATTAAAACGTAAAAAGCGTTAGAAACATACAAAGAATCGAAATACTACTCACTGGCTGATGATCTCTATTTCTCAAAAACTACCAAACATATTAACTTGAGACTTAAAATAGTGGTCCCCCTTATGCTCTAGATGTGCAATAAGACGGGATTTTAAAATATTTTGCGTTCAAGGTGATTAAAAAATAAAAAGCGTTAGAAAGGAGGTTCTTTAAATAAGCATATAAAAAGGCCGTCCTTCAACAGGTTTAAATTTAAAAGAAGAATATTTTATACACTTAAGGGTCGGCTCTAGTAAAACAGAAAGCAACCTGCGACTCCTTATAGCGGCGGTAGGTTACGCGGACATTGCTCATCCTAAATCCATTTAAAACCCGCAATTATTAAAATAGTGTTTTTAAAGAAATATAAAACTCTTGGGGACAAAATTCTTCATCCGAATGGCTTGGTAATTGTTCGCTATAACTAATAGTTACAACGTAAAAAAATATTTAAATCACCCTATAGTGACGGTAGGTTACACGGACATTGCTCAGCCTAAATCCATTTAAAACCCGCAATTGTTCAAATAGAGTTTTAAAATAATACCAAACTCTTTTACCAAACCACATTTATATCACAATTCAAACAATTATAAAAAACTATACCGCAGAACTTGGTTTAAAGGCCTCGGCTAATGAGTCAACTTGCTGGGAAAGTGTTCGGACTATACAAAAGCGCGGCGAGACTCAATGGAATAGCCTGGCAAGATATTTACGTAGTTATGATCAGACAGTTGGCCCCCCCCCCCCCACAGTTCCAGTGTTGCTTTAAGCTTTGCATTGTGCATACGTGAGCCACCTACTCTATGTGATTCTTTTTGTTGCTGATAGATTTTTACGTCATGTTATTACAACATCATGAATAATGTTGTCAATAATAGTAATACTGTATAGTTGTTTGTCCTTTCACTCAAGGTAACAAAAATATGATTTTCAGTTGGTACATCTTTATAACTTCACTCAGACGTAGCGTCAATATTCGTTCGGTCCCTTCGTTTACGCTATAACCAAGTTAAACTGTATAACATAGTCATGTAAAGTACAAATACCTACAGCAAGGCAAGGAGTATAAATTCCAAAGTTGATTTCCAGCTGCTTGCCCAACACATTCTGTCTCTGATAATAATGATGTAAAATTCTGCTATTAAACGTGAGGTTCACATTTATCTTTATTTAAATGAGTTTTTGGTGATTTAGTATAAAGAGATGTAGCCCAATGGCGAGTGGTACAGAGTATGTACACTTAGGAGTGAAGATTCTGCGAATAGATTGGCCAGATTGAAGTGATATGTTTTTCGAGACCATGTGATCCATCATCCATCTGATTTGTATATAAATAATATGTGAATTGTGTAAGAAGAACAGTGTTAATGGACCCAAATAAAATACCCAAGTATATTAATAATATTTTGAATCAATCAAGTAGTAAATTTAATTTTTTAGGACAATTTTGTGAACTTGGGTCATTTTAAAAATCAATCTTTTAAAATTTTTGTTGTCTGCAAGTAGAATCATTTTTTTAATATATATATTTCAACTAAATTGCGTCTCATCATGTTTTTGCATTTTATGTTTGTAAATATTAAATTGTAAAATTATGTTGAGTGGCTTATGTACATTGATAATTTTTTACTGTTGTAAAATGATTTACAACATGTTTGAGTAAACGTATAAAGTTGTTCACCACAACAATGTCTTAGCCTTTATTAATTTACCGCAATTTAGCCTAGACTAATCTAGTCAGACGTCCCACAACCGAGAATTTTTTTATTAAATAGTAGATTTATTTGGATAATTAGGAGATGTGCAAATTGAAGATCTTGGCTATTTCCGTGCGCATTGTATACGATTTGATGCCGAAATTGTAGCATAGATGAAAGGCTTAAAATATCTATAGTGCAACGTAGGAATGCATAGAGTATGGATATAACCAAATATAATAGCCATAGAGCACAGAGGAAAGTAATATGTAAATGTTAACAAACTACAGGTTTCAGTAAATTTATTTTTTAATACGATTATTGTTTTTTTTTTTTTTTTAGTGAATCAATTATTACAATTAGTTTGAAATAAAGTAAATTAAATATTTTAACAAATTTAAAGATGAATTCACATATTATTATTTTTTAACTTACAAAACATTTTTTCAACACTTAGTATAAAATTCTGTTATCCCATTATTTTTTGCTAACTTTTTACAACTTATAAAATCTTTTTGTAACCATTAAAGTTACAAATATTATGTTGATTAATACAGCAGTATTATTTAATAGGCTAAACAATTTCACTTTGTACTATCTATACAAAATTACACATCAACATTACCTGTTGTCCTCTTCAGCTTCTGAACCACTTGGACTTCTGCTTCTACTACGACTACGACTGCGACTCCGACTTCTGCTACGACTTCGGCTTCTACTCCGACTAGGGCTTCGGCTCCTACTTGGACTCCGACTTCTACTTGCACTTCGGCTTCTATTAACTTCTTCCTAAAATTATAACATGAATTTTATCCTCTATTTTTAGTATACACAAAGAAGGACAAACACCAGTTGAGATAAACAAAACAATTTAATTTTAAAATAAAAGTATTTTTAGGCAGCCCCGTATATTTAAGATTTTGAAATTGAGTTTATAAAAACATTTATGTGACAAACCTTTCAAACTGTTTATGTTTGCTATCTGATGATCAAGCTAAATATAAATGTGTACATATATATGTTGTTTTCTAACTATTGTAGTTTTCTACTGACCGCTTTTGACATTGGATATCACACATCTAACCTATTTACGTAGGTCTATTAGGTTAGGCTATATTTTGACTAAATTAAATATTTGCTAACTAATCCTAGTACACTGGAGTAAGCAAACATAAATTAATTTTTCTATCGTTCTTGCCAAAATGTTTTAACAAGAATATATAATTGTTTATCTATGAGTAAAGTGAGTGTAGTAAACGTTCTATTTGAGGTAGAAGGTTCTTGAAATTACAGCTCTATAATTTTTTTAAAAAATAGCAGTAAAGTAGTTGAAATAAAGCAAAAAAAAAAAATATTAACAGTGCTTGATAAAATCTTAAAGAACAAGTGGAAAAGTTACAAAGGCTAAAACTGTGACATATAGGTTATAATTACATTTTAGATAAAAGCTTCTCATACTTCAAACTATAAGGTAATATCAATCCATTTTAATATGTATTCTATTGATTTCAAAATTGAAATGGTGCTTGATTATCGCTATAAAGTGATTTAATATAAACGAGAACTAAGGTGACAGAAAACTAGTTTTGATTATTTATAAAATATATTGTGTAAACTGGCAACTGAATTTAGAATATAAAATATAGTTTAAAACTGCATTTGACTGTCAAAATTATCTATAAAATGAAGTGTTTAGTTTTAAGATACACATTAATATTCAAGCATATATTTACAAGGTGTGATAAAAAAATAAGGTGAATGAATTTTTATTGCAGCAACTGCTGACGCGACATCCATTAGATCTAATATGTCCGATAGCCTGATCTGTTGAACAACTGTAAACTCTGAATTTTACAAGGGTGTACTGGAACGTTGTGAAAGGATGTGCGAAGAAAGGGACCAGAAGAATGAGCCAATGGCTTCCTTCTACATCGCAACAACACACTGTGACAAAGTCTCTTTTGGCCGGATAAAGTGTTCTTGTCTGTCCACATCCTCCTTACTCACGAGATTTAGCACCATATGACATCTAGCATAAAAAACGAGCTAAAATGTATAATTATATTTATTTCAATATTAATATTATACGAATTTCCCAATTTGTAACTTCGATTTATAAATAAATAGAGTTACAATGAAATGATTTAATTACTTAATAATACAAATTGAGTACATATGAGTATTATTTCGGGGTTCAATGTTTATAAGTTTTTTTTCTTGCCGGCTTGCTAACGGTTATAAACTAGTTGTACCACAATTTCTTTATAAAGTCAATAGCCTACATAACAAATAAACAAAGTTCTTAATTACTAACAACAATTATTTCTTTACTTAGCCTAATGAATTGTGATTGATTCGTATGTGATGATTGAATGATGATTACAATTTTGAACTTATGCTAAAATTTTCTACTTAAAATAAGAATGTTCTTTGATCAATTTTAGACTGAGGAAGTTAATGATGTTATTGGTGGGTAATTTTGAAGAGGTATAAATTTTATAATAGAAGGTCTGCAGATCTGATGTGTTGTGATGAATAATTCTAGTTGACTCACCCAAATGGCTTGGTGGATGTTATAATTTGATATTCTATTTTTTGTTTTTTTTTAATACTGTACTTGATATTATTTCTTCTTGCTTCCCAATCTAGCAGATTTATGTTGTATATTTTAAATTGTCTGCCATAACATAAATAATCAACTGTTCTCCAACAAAGCTAGTAACAAACTCCCTACAATTATCTACATTCTTCTTCCTCTCTAATCCAACTATCTTCCTCTTCTTCCTCCTCAACGTTATTATTTCCTCTTGCCTTTTACATTATGTTGGCCTACACTTAAGCCTATATGGTTTTTACAAACATGATGAAATCTTATTATTAATGTTTTTGAAATGGTATATGAATATAATGGGCTATGTGTTTTTTTTTTCTTTTTCTTTTTTATGAGTATTAGGGACTGATGACTAATGAGATGATCCCTGATATGATGTACCAACTAATTATGAATAAACAAAAATTTTTGGTATCTTTACAATTGCCCCCTTTTGATTTTAGAAAATGTATTGTTTTTCTGAAATAAAAAGTGAAGATGCCGAAATTCGGAATTTCGTTTGTTCCCTCTTTGTGGTTGTCTCTGTGTTGCCATTGTTACTGAGGTGGTTCCTTGTATAATTTAAGTGTAGTCGTGTGATATATTCCTGTTTTGTTTTCCCATCCCTGTGTATGAGAGTGTACGTGCACTGACCTAGACGTTCATTTATTCGGTAAGGTCCATCATAAAGTTGAAATAACTTGGCTGTGACTCCAGTCAACAAGTTTGAGACATTCTGTAGTTTTATTAATACCAAGTCACCTTCGTTGAATTGGTGTAGCTTGTGTGACTTGTTAAATTTTTCTGCCTGCTTTGTACTGGCTTTATTAATTCTATCACATGCTATTTTTAATTTTATTTGTGTGTTCGTGTTTGGTCGTACAAGTTCTGGAAAGTGTTTATGCCAAAATCGTGCGGGTGTTGTGTCTAAGTGTATCCGGTTGTCGTGTGGTGTAATGTGTTGAAACATTCATTCAGGATAGGTATCATATCGACCCAGTTCTTTTGTTCCACACTGCAATAGATTCGCAAACATTTTCCTATTTCCCTGTTTGTCCTTTCCACTTGGTTACTGTGAGGTCGTCGGATTGGTGAAAATACAGGTTGAATGCCGTTGTCTTTGAGTGTTTTCACCCACCTTGAACTAGTAAACTGTGTACCATGATCGGTTTGTATTCTGAGAAGTCATCCATATTTAGGAAAGTAATCATTAAAAAGTATGCGTAAAGTTGCCTGGGTGGTTGCGCGCTTAATGGGATAAATCTGTACAAATTTGGTGAATGTGTCAATGGTTACGAGTAGGTATTGTAGTCCACGTTTGCCAGTGGGAAGTTTTCCGAAGAAATCGATTGAGAGTTGTCGTAGTCCATCTGTTTTAATTGGTTTCATCTGCCCATAGCAAATTTGATTTGGTTTTTTACATTTTTGGCAGGCATCGCATGTGGCTAGTAACTTGCGTATGTGTCTATTCATGTTCCGGAATATGAAGTCTTCTTGTAATAGTCGCATGCATTTATTGGGTCCGCAGTGTAAGTAATATTTATGTGTTTCAGTGATAAATGTATCGATCATGTTATGTGGTATTATAACTTTCCATGTATGATTAAGCTTTGAAAAAAATTATACATCAATCAAATCAAAATTTATTTGTTTATCAAGAATTAAACATCGTAAATTATATGGCAATAATTTGAATTCATTTATTATAAATTCGAAGCAATCTTTCACTCAATCATTCTGAATTAATACATTTAAAAAAATCATTCATACTCCAAATCAAATCTGTTACAAATCTTTTAAATTTACATTTAACACATACAATCAAATTCACTGCAACATTCTTTATAACAAAAATACAATATAAATATAAAATTGAAATTTGAAAAAAAATTACCATTTCATTTTAATCACACATATCTCCCATCATCCATTCCGTAATCAACCCCCCATTAAACTCCAAAACATGTCATTGAAGGTCGCAGCATTGCTATACTACCTTGTCAGTATCCAATGTACAACCTCTCCCCCCCCCACAACATTTCATTAAAATGAATTAGTGAAAGCAAACCTGAGTTCTTTAGTTTACCACTCCCCCTTTAAATTTTCAAACTCACTCCATTCGCACTACAAGTTATTATATATTTCAATTTTATATTTTTTACAAATTATTAAAACAATGAACAAAAAACAAAAAACTATTTACAAAAGAAATCGAAACACCAATCAAGTACTTTTTCTTTTTCTTGCAGGCCTCTTTAGTACCAATAGGAATAGCCTACATTTTTTTTATTTTGACTACTTTCTCTTTCCTATCATTACTTTTAAAATTTCTATAATTGTGTTCAGTTTTTTGTTTTTTATTTCTTTCCAGTATACACCTTCTTATTATTTTTAAATGACTCCTTACACCTCTATTACTTGTTCTCAAGTTTAATCTTTTAGTTCTCAAATTGTTGATAAGCCTATTCATTTTCAATTTAACATTCATTTCAATATCAACTTCTTTATCCTTACTTATCTCCACAATAACCTCTTTATGAATATCTCCATTAACCTTTTTAACAATTCCAAATTCTACAACATTACTCTCTACAATATGATCGTCGCTTACAAATTCTACAACTTCATCTTTACTCTTCACATCATTCATACACAGTATTTCAACAGGCTTATCATTTACTTCTATAGGAACTTCTTTAAATTTTTTAACCTCTTCACGCTCTCCCTTCATTTCTGTTAGAAGGTTATCTAACTTCATATCAAATTTCTTAAAACTTTCTTTACTCTCAGCTTTACCTCCCTTAAACTTAACGCTTAGGCTATTATAACTTTCTTCAAATTTAACTCTTAAATTATTGTTACTTTCTTTGCTTTCTTCTTTAAATTTACTCAAATTATCATTCATTTGTTTCATAAAACACATTATTGCTTCTAACCCATTATCATTTGAATTTCCTTTTAACCCAACCTCATTTACACTTTCTTTCATTGTTTCTAGGCTTGGGCAATGTCATTCAGTTTACTGAAGTAGTTCAGTGAATCTCCTTCAGTGAAAGGAACTAGTTCACCATTGTAGTTCAGTAGTTCAATTAGTTCAGTAGTTCAGAACGTATTGAATGAGATGTAGTGAGTGATTTATAAATTGTAATCCAAGTCATAGCATTGAATGCTTTCCAAACTACTGACATCAGGATAGCAATACTAAAACACAATGTGTAACATTAAGCTACACAATATTATTACATAGGCTACTAGGGGAAACCACTGCGTGCTCCGCACGCCATCCCCGTTAGAACCTTCTATACACATTATCATGTTATCTTTTCTTTATAATAAAGGTGTAGGATTAATAATAACCAAAAAGCTAAGATG
This sequence comes from Philaenus spumarius, assembly GCA_018207615.1. NCBI lineage: Eukaryota > Metazoa > Arthropoda > Insecta > Hemiptera > Aphrophoridae > Philaenus > Philaenus spumarius. The sequence continues at coordinate 414,495 of JAGFPH010000051.1, forward strand.
GTAAATAATGTTCAATGTTAAAAAACCTTAACCTAAAAGTTAGAAATACAATAAATGGTTTCTTCAAAATTTGAAATCAGGTGTTAATTATCAGGTATAAATATTAGAGCAAACAGTTGTATGTGTTATTTTATTCAATTGGTTGCTATGCTCATAATTCACCAGTCTTGGCCTAACCTTAGGATTTTTCCGACTAAATTTACAAATATTGAAATAAAAAATGTTTTTATCAAAATGAATTATAGCCTAGCTGTTACTCAGGGGTAGTAAAGCTTTTTATTACCATTTTTTCAATCAGTTCAGTTGTTCTAGAGATCCCTCCCCCCCTACATACAAACAAATTTTACCTCTTTATAATATTAGTTTAAATTTGTTTTTACAAATTTCTTAATACACGCATATATGATTTACTTATTAAAGTAAATAAAATTAAATATATTTAAAAACTGTTATTTCGGTAAAAAAAGAAAACTACGATCACTTCATAAATAAGAACATTAATGGAAAGTAAATTAAACTAACAAACTAATACATAGGTATTAGTTTAATATACATTCAACACTAATAAAATATAGACTGCAAGGACAATGTACATTAACAAATATTTGTTCCTTACTTTAAGCACGCATCAAATAAATTGTACGAAGTAAAACACGGGCATCGACTGTCTACTGAAGACTGAGATAGTGAGATGTTCATTCATTCATTCATTCATATGTGGGCGGTCCAAACACCTAATGCACTTCAGCCTCATGGGCTTTTTGCGCTCCCACCTTAAAGGATGTGAAGACCCCTAGTTGTCCTTGTCAAGATCCATAAGCTCGATGAACTTAGAGATCTTTTTGACAATGTTCTCCTAGGGGATGGTTTGGCCTTTGGTCAGTTTCCCAAAGATTCTGTAGCTTACCTGTTCAAGTCTCTCACACTCAAAAATCAGGTGTTCAGCAGTTTCCTCCTGCAGACCACACTTTCTGCATTTAGGATCTCCGGTAAATATGCCCATCCTTAGCATATGTTTCCTAAGATGGCCGTGTCCTGTAATTAGGGCTACTACCTTCTTTATACTACACCTGCTCAATGTTAGGATGTCAGATGCAGTCTGCCTAGATGGACCTAAAAGTGAAAGCTTGCTCATCCTCAAACCTGTGATGCCCTTCCACCTTGTTCCATGTTCTAGTTTTGCCCATTCGGCTACAGCCTGCATGGCTGTTGCCTTAGCTTTCCACAGAACGGTTCAGGTCCTATGAATTCAGACGCTGACGCCTTGTTTGCCAGCTTGTCTGCACACTCGTTCCCATCTATTCCAACGTGCCCTGGAACCCAGCAGAGTGTGACCCTGTTGAGACCTGCTAGATGAATTATGGATTTGACGCATTCCCAGACCAGCTTAGACCTGAACTCAAATGAACTCAGAGCTTTCAAAGCCGCCTGGCTGTCTGAATAAATACAGATTTCTTTATTGATGTGTCCGAGTCTGATGTTCTCCCTTGCACATTCTAATAAAGCAACTACCTCTGTTTGGAATACTGTTGGGTAGATCCCCATAGGAAGGACACATTCCCGTCCTGGATCCCCACCACATATTCCTGCTCCAGACTTACCTTTAGTTTTTGAGCCGTCCGTATACCACTCAAGATCGAACTTCGGGAGAGGTCTCTTTCCATCCAACCATTCCTCTCGACTGGGTATTACCACTCTGAATGGCTTTTGGAAGGAGTGTTGTACTTTCATGTGGTCTGAGATCATGTCCAATGTCCCGTCTCTAGCAACCAATGTTTTAATTCTAGAATGTCCCAGATTCCTTGGGTTACGTATCCAGAGTTCTTCACATTGAAGGCGATGCGCACTCTTCCTAGCTACTACCTTTACAAAGAGGTCCAGCGGAAGAATGTTGAGACAACAGTCCAGAGTCGCTCCGGGGGTGCTACTGATAGCTCCTGTGATGGCCAGACAGGCCAGGCGTTGAATCCTCGCCAGCCCCGCCACCACACCCTGTACCTCTGTTCTAGTCCACCACACAATGGCGCCATACGTCATGGCGAGTCCCACCACAGAGATATAAAGCCAATGCATGAGCCTTGGCTTCAATCCCCATGTCCGCCCCACCATACGCCTACTTGCCATCAGTGTCCACTTACCTCTATCGATCACTCGATTGAGTTGCGCATTGAAGTTCAGCCTCTGGTCCAAGATTACACCCAGATACTTAACCTCCGTTGCTATAGCAATCCCACTTCCTCGAAGGAATAGTGGCCCAAAGCTCTCCAGTTTCCTTTTCCTGGTGAATGGGATTACCTGAGTCTTCTTTGGACTGACGCTTAGTCCTGTTTCACCGCACCACTTCTCCACAAGTGAGATGTTAAGAAACAACTCCTTCATTTGGCACATATCCAAAAGATATGAGAGCCGGAATGGGAGCCGGAAATTGGGTGAGTTAGTGGACTACTGGACTACTGAACGACAATCCTTACGCTTCACATATCACCGGATGTAAAGAAAGAAAACAGTGAGCCCTTCAGTTAGTGAACTACTGAACTAGTGAACTACAATCTTGTGGATATCTGAAGTACTTCATTCGGCTCAGTCGAAGTGAGCCGATCTTCTGAACGGCTCCTTCATGAGTTACACAAGTCTACAACCACCTCCAAATCTTCCACTTTACTCCCTACACTTAAGTTAATAGATTGATCCATATTAAACCCTGAATCATTAAAATCATCCATTTTGCTAGCCATCTTTCAAAACTATATAAAATAATTTATTGAAAATATAAGTCATTCGTCACAACGCCTCAAAAATCACAATAATCACCACAATGTCCATTTCGCTTTCGTTTCACAGCCCCACGTTGGGCGCCATTTTGTAATGTTAGGCATTATAAAAATGGATAATAATTGTAAATAAACTTGTTAAAAAAATGAAGTCGAGAAATTTCCAAATAAAAATTTTAAAAAATTTCAAATTAATAAAAATATTATATGTAGATTATGCTTTGCTTAACACTTATTTTATTTCAATGAAAAACACTCTTTGTTTAAACTACTTTACTTTCAAATAAAAAAAAACTAACACTTAACCTAAAAAACTTAATTTGTTTACTTTTGCAAAATCTGTCAATCTTCCACATATAACGTCTCAATGCTACATGACGTCATCTGTGACTATATCACCCAATCTCGCCTACCTACCTCATGGTGCAAAGTTTATTGTAAAAGACTGCATCATGCGTGGCAAGCATCTTTTCCCGCAATATAATCTCATATGCGTCATTTCTAATAATTATGCATATCTTAATTTACACAAACATCTTTTATTGATTTTATTTGCCGGGGTGTGTTTTGTGACTGTGAATGTACTCCCTACATGGACAATTGTGGGTACCAATAAAATTCAAAGCATTGTGACGAATAACTAAACTTTTACTTGCTCATTTTTAAGATATCTTTGCACAAGAAAAATTTATCAACAACACATGAATAACAAAACATAATTTTACAATTTACAACATACAACTTGAATTTCATAAAAAATAGAGACGCAATTTTTAATTTAGAATAGGACTATGTGAAAAAAATTGAATTTAAAATGCAGACTGAAAATTATTACATACTATGGCCATTAACATTTATAAAATAGTTCAAAAAGTTCAATATACACCTAGGTTTTCTATGATAATTAACGATACTTGCGTAACACAAGAAGTTCTTCGAAGCGCAAATCCAGTCACGTGGTCTCAAATAATTAAGTTACAATTCCTCCATAATCACTCGCTGAATCACAACAATAAAGCGTATATACACAATACGACAGTAAAGGTTTATGTCAGAACACAATTCACTACTCTCTCCAACAAACAATCCATCATTTTTCAATCACCTAATGCCAGCTATACTATTCTTTCGCCATCTTGCAATAGAACGACACGTACACGGCCTTCATAAATCGTCATAGTTGCTTACCAGTATTGCTACCTATTTTGAGTCTGTGTTCTATATCACTATAGATGTTTATGTTATTATATTTTTTAACATATGATGTAGTTCTTTTAATAATTATTTCTTTTTAAATATGTTATAAATGTTTGTTATGTGACCTTAACATTATTTTAGACTGTTTTTTAATATGCACTGTTATTTTTGTCAATGTTCAATTTTTACACAAGTATAATATAATGCACTTTTGTTTACCAATGTTTTTCTCTATTCATTAAAATTTAAGTCTGCTCTTTTAGTTTTATACTACAGTCTGCATACAATTTTTATCTTCACATTTATTAAGTTATCAAAATTTACTTGTTTTGCGTCTTTTATTTATTTATATATGTATATATAATTCATTAAATTTTGATTACTAGATCTTGCGTCTCTTTTGTTACTAGACCCATCATTCTTTGTTTAGACGTTTTAGGAATTTACTTGTCTCATTATAATTTTCTATCACACGGATTGTGTGTATGTCACAAATGCTTCAATTAGAAATGTAAAATAAAATTAATTATTTTTTTTTAAACATGCTTTCTTATTCATAAATAGACTTGAACTAAAAAATAAAAAATAACTCACATATAAAATTAATTCTTCCTCAGCGAATCTGATATTTTCAGATTCGTGATGTTTTCGGAACTTTGCAAGAGTATGCCCCATGCTTTATGGGTGTGTTTATTTTGTGAAAAGTAAAAAGATTACAAGCTATCAAGTCTCATTACAATATCAGATTCACTGAGGAAGAATTAATTTTATATGTGGGTTACTGTATTTTTTATTTTTTAGTTCGAGTCTATTTATGTTATTCATGGATAGGAAAGCATGTTTAAAAATTTTTTTCCTTTATTTTATTTTTTACTTTTTAGTTATATTATAATCATAAATTGGATATTTCCAAAAATGTTTGGTACTCAGGCCCAAACCCCCCTATCTGAGGGTTAATTTTTTGGTTAATATACGTATGCGAGAAAGCAGTCGTAACGCGATGTGCTATACGGAGCAGCCTGAGGCGATCCGGAAAGAGCCGAGGCGATCATGCACCGGTTGAACGGTAGTGAGTTGAAGAAAAGCATGTAATAAAATTGGACTGATGTTCATTGCACTATATTTTCCAACTATCAATTGCTAGGGATTTGTTATTTTTAAGAGTAGTCCTACAATAAATATTATTTATCTCTTCCTCACAGGTATACCAAGAAATAGCGACTGCACTTGAGGAACAGTAGGAAATGAGTATGATTTGAAGGTTTTTAACATAGTTATTAACAGGCCTTGAGATATATTTATCAAATAGGCCTAAGAGTCAAAAGTATAAGCATCTTCCTGAGGTTCTGAAATCAAATCGTATACCATGTTCATTCTCCAAAATGTAAAAGTTTTAAAAAATCCTCTTCTAATGTTATTATGTATACAATGTATGCAGTAGCCTATATTATATGATTATACAAATCGGAGATTCCCATGTGAATTAATTTATTTACCATCTTGCACAAGTAAATTAAATTTTGTTAAATCTGTAAACTAGGCCTACTTAATAAAATGAAGATGTATCGAGTCATTGAGAATAACTAAAAATGAGACTAAAATGTTCTAATTACAATGAACCCCCCATTTTTTTAAATTCTACCAAGAATTATAGGAGACTAGCTGACCCGTGCGAATATTTCGCAAGTTCGGAGTAGGCCTACATTTACCTGATTTAACACGTTAATTTAATTCAGTTAATTAAGTTTATTTATTTACATTGGTTTATAAATAACAGTTTCCCTATACAATCTTACAGTGTAAACAATCTAACTAACAGCTGTCATGCTAGTTAAACAGATGGTTAGTAGATGGCGCCTTTCATTAGGAACATACAGAGTATAATATAAAAGTTTTTTTAATCAATTTTTGTTATTAAAACATGAATTTTAAGCTGTTTGTCTATTTTTCCCGTGTAGTGGTTAAGGAAAGCTTTAAAATGATGCCTCATTCATGTAATTTGATGATGTATTAAGGAAGTTATGGCGTACCGACAAAAAAATAGTCTTGAGAAATAATATATGCGATGGGGTGCAGTGTCTGTTATCCTCAGTACAAAATGTCTGCATTTGTTGGAATGACCCAGCATCTTGGTTGATGTAGCAGTACAGTAAAACCCCGGTTAACCGAACTCAAATCAATCAAAACCTGGGTTTCCTAAACGCCTCTGAAAATCGGAAATCCAAAAATAAGAGCCCTATTGTACGTACAATATTTAATGTTTGCTTTTTTACTCTTTTTTACAACTTAAACATCTATTAGAAATTAACTAGCAGCTTTAAAAAAAATGTTCCAATGTCAAACTCTGAATTCAGTTTTCTCAGAACTCGACAAATGTTAGAAGTCTTCCTTTCTTCCTGTCCAGGCGCCAAGTCGACTTCCAAACCACGTGATGCACGTTTTTGTTTTGAATAAGTTAAATAGGCTGGTAGTGTGTATTGGACATAGCGAGTATCGCAGGCATAGCATGTGTCCCCTACGGGACGCTATGTTAGGTGTGTGAAGACCATGACACACACGTTTGGAGGGATGCAAGAAACAAACAAACATTACCGAGTTGTTTAAATGAGTAATTTATATGCTACAAACAATTAAATACAGCATACTGTATATTGATGTACCGTAATCCTGAAAGTGTAATTTTAACATAAATAAAGAACATAAGTGTAGCCTACAAAGAGATTTTTGAATTCGTTTGATCTTCAAAACTGTAATTCGATCATGGTTTAATCGAAAAAATTGTTATCAGCCGGCTTCTCCCCACTTAGTTTGGTTAACCAGGGTTTTACTGTACTTAAATAGAATATTGTTGTTTAAGCTGTAGTTACACAGGACAATTAATTATGTAACAACTTTGACAAATAATGTAAATGCATCTGCTGAACGATATGCATGCACTATAACAAGAAACTTTACACATATATGATTTATTTGTGTAAGTTCAGATATATTCCCCACATATCACAACTAAGTTCATAAAAAAATTGCATCTTTAAAACCACAGCCATACTTAAACTAGGTATGCTTTATACAGGAATTGTAGTAGACAATTAACCAAACAAATTAATATTTCTAAAATATACCTCTGGTTCCGAATCACTGCCTCGTACGCTGCCAGCTTCACTACCTCGAGCACTACCAACTTCACTACCTCGAACACTACCAGCATCACTTCCATGACCACTACCACGAGGACTATCTGCATTACTGCCTTGATAACTACCACTAGCAGCTTCACTACCAGCATCACTATCATACTCCTCAGCATCTGACATCCTACACAAAACACAGCAAGTTTTATAAATAGAAGTTCCATAACAAAATTATCAAATAATATATTGAAGTGTAAATTTGTTGTTCAATCCATAACAGTAAATAGATCATGTAATACATGTTAGCAAGAAACAAAATTTAATAATAAATAAAATAACCTACAATGATTATAATTAAGAATGATTCACTACAAATAATATTTGCTCAAATTTTAACTTCGGTAATAATAATTAGGTCCACTTTGTTTTCCCATGAACAACAATTTTAATGTTGTCAATTATACTTGACTTTATTTTTATTATAATATATTAAGTGAAAATTTTGAAATATCATTGTATCTTACTGGAAAACTCATTTTAAATAGATTGTTCAAACCAAAAATTAGCTTAAACTCATTTCTTACATGATAGAACTTCTTATACAAATTTTTGTTTTCTTTTGTAAAGCCTTCACTTTACACTAAACTAATGAAGATGAGGAGACCAGTGTATAAGGCAGGTTAATCGATAGCCAGTAACTAAGTTTGAATCTACACAACCTGTGTATCCAACAGTAGCAGACTGGACTATCACTTTTTACCTCTCAGCCCACAGCAGTATACCGTAACACATTTGTTCTTATTACTCATTTCTCTCAGTTATCATGTCATTCATTTTCGGAAAGCATTGCCTCGCCTTCTTTTTTAAATATGGTAGTAGCAACTACAAGGAGTGCACAGAAATTTTGGCCCATCTGTAAGTTTATGTTCAAGGTTTTTGTTATTTTTTTACAATCTGCTCTCTGTCACAAAAATAACATCTGTTTTTATAAACTTGTCACGGTTAGTAATATATTAGTTTACATTCGACATCCTTTTTTGTGTATATGTTATCACCCCAGCCTCAGTATGGCCGTGTTCTATATTTAAGCCTAAATTTATTTAGAGTTTTTAATTTAAATAATATGATTTTGTTTAAATGAATCTCACAACATTAGGTGATCTAAGCACTATGGCTCAATTTATCAAATGCTTATTCACATACCTTTCATCCATTAAATGCTGAACTGTAGCGATAGTAATATGAACTAAATATAATACATTACTACTAGCAAAACCTGCAGTAATAAATCATAACCAGTTAAAACTAACTATGAGCTAGTATGCCTTTGTAGGTCGACTCTGCAGTTTACTACACTACAAGCATAGTCCTTTGTGAGTCCTAAATATTCTAATAAAATTTTACAATATGGGCATTATGTTTTCTTGTCAGCTAACATTATATTTGTTTTATTCTAGGCCTTCTGTTCGCTTGGGAAACATTATTATATGTCTGGTACAAATTAATTCAATTTTTGAACAATTCTAATTAAAATTGGAGTTTTTATTAGGCCTACCTACTTATTATACTATATATTATATAGTCTATTATATTATACTCAGAAAATAAAACGGACTTAATGTAACGAAAATTATAGCAAAAATACAGACTATGAAACGCTATTAAGATGATAGCAACAGAGACATTTGTATTAGGATAGTAAGAAAAGGTACCTCCTAAGCACCTCTTAGGAGGTTTGCTCTTTGAAAACAAATTGAGGATGATATATACAGGCCTACACTATATTATACAGCTTTACGTATAGCACATTTACGTTTAGGTTTGTTATAAATTTGCCACTTAACGGTCGGCTCTAGTAAAACAGGAAGCAACCTGCGACTCCAGCGTAGCGGCGGTAGGTTACGCGGACATTGCTCATCCTAAATCTATTTAAAACCAGCAATTGTTGAAATAGCGTTTTAACTCTTGGGGACGAAATTCTTCATGCGAATGGCTTGGTAGTTTTTCACCATAATTAATAGTGGCAACATAAAAAAATATTAAAAATCAATGTTTTAAACTGTTAATAAATATTAAACAAAATGTTTTTCTTAGATTTGGAAAAGCCATTTGCATACATATTGGCCATAGCTTTAAAATTACATATCGTTCTTAATTATCCAATCAAAAATAAAGGAAAAATTTGGATTTTAATTTAACATTGGTCTTATGGAGTGTCAGCCAACATGGCCGACAGCTAGAGCCAAGCCTTAAGTAATAGTTACTACCATAGTAAAGAAATGTAAAAAGTGATAAAGACAAAAAAAAATGTATTAAGTTAGCTGTCTAGTTTTTATTATTTAGAAAGTTTATAGGCCTAGATTTAAATTTATTTGAAGAATAAACTTTACAAAAATGTACTCTTTTTTACATTATTTTCTGTGTTTCCATACTCCATTTTGACTGTTAAAGGTTCTTTTTTAATATATTCTCTAACTAAAATATCATTAAATTTCAAGTTGACCCAGTAATCGTAGAGTATTACCCCATTAAATTCCACTCTGTACATTAAATGGTCTAGGCAGAACAAACTGTGAGAGTAATGACTCACTAAATGTAGACATTAATTATGTATAAATACAAATTCATAGTTTACAAACTGGAAACAATACTGTGGCAAGTACCTGTAAGTTTATGTTCAGGCTTTAATGTATTTTAAAATATCGTATATAATATAAATATTTAAGATTATGGATAATTAATGTGAACATACTGTGGCCAGTGGCATAATTTTACTATACTACCCTCTGCTGATATTTTTGCAGATGATGACCTTGTTTTACATTATAAAATTAAATGTTGAATACATGTAAACATACTGTGACTAAAGACTGTAAGTTAGAACTGCAGGCCACTTTTTTTTAAATATTATTCTTGCATTTCTGTTGGCATAGGGTTGTATAGTAAATTAGCGCCTGGCCAATACATGTGTTTGCATAAAGTTAAAAACTAATAGCCTAGTAATGCAATTAAACATCATAATGTGTTTTGTCATAATGTATGAATCCTAGTGTGATTTGACAAATTTTTATCATACTGTTCTAACACAGTCGGACTGACAACCTACACACACAAAAACGATCCACTTACAAAGTTGTATTGCAAAACCTGTGAATATTAATGTTGTTAAAACTCGCAAACTAAATGGAACAGCTATATTTCGTATTTAATGAAAGTATTAATAACATTGTAAAAAAAAGAATCATAATAAAATGTAAACTTATAAGTTAGGATATACAGAGTTATCTACCGCCGCTGGTAATACTTCGTACAACACGTAAAACAATTGCAAGACTAAACTTAACTGTTATCTACCACCGTACTTGTAAAACAATATATTATTTCAAATTTGTATATTATTAAACATCACTAAAGGGTCATTCCGTATCAAATCACCTAACAAAAAATAAACTTTGAACCTGCATGTCTCAGATTTACATGATTTTTTCGTGTATTTGTATGCCTAGGCCCTACTAACTAAATATATTAACTTACAAACAAATTTTTTTCGTATTTTTTACTTCAGTACTTTTTTAATATCTATTTTTAAAAATTGGAGAAATAGAAGAATTTTACAATATTTTGGATCACAAAAATGCTTGTAAATTTACAACCGATGGTGCTCCTAGAGGGATGTTTGATAGCTCATTTTAAAGCTTATTGTATGGGCTTTCATTTGATAGGCTTAGGCCTAGGCTAATAAGATAACCTCAAAACAAGAAAATTATTTATTCGTTTTTCAAAATTATGAACTTTGAACACACAATCTTAGATAGCCTATTTTCTTTGAATGTTATACTGGGCACAAATTTACTATTCGACCCTAGGCTAACCTATGGCAACAGAAGCGCAAGAATAATTTTAAAAAATAGCCTAAAGGTTCTAACCTATAGTGTTTAGTCACAGTATGTTTATCTATATACAAAATTTAACAGTAGAATATAAAACAACGTCGTTGCCTGCAAAAATATCAGCCTAGGGTTGAATAGTAAATTTACGCCGTTATTCCGACATATAGGCCTATTGGTTAGATTCATGCCAAATTTCAAGGGGGAGAAAAATGGGCTCACAAGTAGGCTAAATACAATCTAGATGTAAAGTAGGAGCTATAACTCATCAGTATTGCAACGAGAAAAAGTAGGCTAACTTTTCTTGTTATGATAATTATGATGAATTATAGCATCTAGGCCCTACCGAGGAAATCTTGATTGTATTTCCTCGTGTTGCCATCTTTTCTCCACTTCAAAATTTGACATGAATCGAACCAATATATGTCGGAATAACATATAGGCTATATTTTTTTTAAACTGAGCTGGTGTTATTGTGATTTTTAAAATTATAAATTTTTAAAAACAAAAGTAAACAAACTTTTTACTTGAATAAAGTTAACTTCCCTTACCAGTATTAGTTCATATGGATAAATAATATAGCACACACTTAAGTGGATCAAACCATCGTATTTGGATAACCTAATAAAACTCCGATCCAATGCAATATTTCGTTCCACTGGAAATTCGATGATAGAGGCGCTATCTATTGGGGAAACGATAAAAGCTGTGTGAAACACCATTGCTACCAATGATTTTTCTCCCTAGCGCTACCTCACGGCGCGATCATGCACTATTTTCCCGACAACCTAATTTTCGCCACACTGCTGCCGTATGGATGCAAGATCTATTTATTATTCATGATCTATGATCAAACTGTAACTGTTGGTAGCCACTACTACTTTCAAATTGATTCCATTTCAACAAGTAGGCCCTAGTGGCATTCTAAAAGTGTACCATATATTTTAATAAGTTAACAGGTTTTGTGATACAATTGAAGTAAAGCGTTTTTGTGTGCATAGGTTACATAGGTGCTGGGAGGTTTGAATATAGGGGGGTGGAAAAACACCGGGGCCTGCCTCAGAAAAAGGGGAGTCCGGGGAAGTTTAAAAAAACAAACCTCTTAAAACGTGTTTTAAACCATCATAATATCACAAGAAATCTTTCAAGTATTTCTCTATGTAAGGTCCGCTAGAGGCCTCTAGAATCAAAATTCACCTAAAAAATAATCCTAAAACTGAATTTTTCAGGAGGGCCAAAAAACGATAACTTTACATTACAGGTTAATAAAAAAAATGTGAGGTTTCTATTAGGTAAAAATGAGGCATACAAAACCGATTAACTACTTTTTGGCAAGTTTTTCTAAAAATGTTTGTAAAAAAATAGTGATTTAAGTAGGATTGTGTGAGTTTTGACTCTCAACTTTGGATTTTGTTAGTTTTGATTATTACTTTAATGGATTACGTTAGTTTTGACACAAAATGGTGATTTTGAAGTGTTAGTTTCGACTTTAAACATTATAAGTTATTAATTATTTAATCACTTGCAGGTCCATTACAAAATAAACTTAACACTAACACACTAACAAAAAAGGCAAATTTGGAAAGATTACTAGTTGACTAATAGAAAACACTGCAATAGTTAAGACGATATTCTAAAACAGGCAAGTCATGTGACCTTTTCGTTGCTGCCTTTTCATTAGTCAATAGATTGTTCTTTACAAAACTGACACTATCCACAATGGATTATGTGAGTTTTGACTCAAACACTAAACTTAGAAGCCTTGTTTTGCAGGGATTTTGTTGGTTTTGATAAAAACAAGATTCAGATTCGCATTCGTTGACAAAAATCCTATAAAGAATCCAAAGCTAACTAAATTTAATCAATTTTTGATTATGTGAGTTTTGATTCTAGAAGCCTTAGGCCTACTTAATCACAACTCTCTCTACTCCACACGCCCCAGATATAGGGGCGTTACTGACTTACATATTGATAAACAGACCTTAAGGAAATTACTAGCCTATTAAGAACATGAATAGATGAACATAACACACTATCGCATTCGCAGGAAACGAGTGCAGGCGAATGATAAACTAGTTGATTTATCAATCAATAATTTTGTACAGAAGCCAAGAAGGTTGAAGTTTTTGTTTGAAAAATAATGGATAACAAGTGTTTATGTATCATAACAATAAATGTTGTGATCTAGGTAGGCCTACTTGTAATTGCTCTTAATGTGTTTGGTTCAATACAAAATATTTTGTAAAAAGCACTTGTGGTTATTTAGTTTTTCTAGAGTAAATTTTTCTTTATTTGGCGTAACTTTACTATTCGACTCTAGGCTAATATTTTTGAAGACAACGATGTTGTTTTACATTCTACTGTTAAATGTTGAATACAGGTAAACATACTGTGACTAAATAGGTTAGGTTAAAACCTTTTAGGTATTTTTTTATTATTATTTTTGCATTTCTGTTAGCTCTAGGTTAGCCTAGAGTCGAATAGTAAAGTTGCGCCCCAGCCGTAGTAGAATTGGTAGTGTTACTAAAATAGAATGTGTATGGCCTACAACTAGCCTGATCAAAATTATTAGGCTAGGCTACCGATAAAATAGCCTAGAAGTCAATGATATTGTAGGCCTAGGTCTATTTTAATTTTAGGAATTTCAAATCATTTTAAAATAAAATACCCTACCTAAGCGAATATTGCATTTTAGAAGATGTATAAAGAGAAATCTTGAGTCATTATCGAGTGAAACCTCGAAAATGTTTTTGCTTCGAATTTCAATATTTGTAAATATTTAAAGTTAATTGTTATTTAAACAATAATATAATATTTACCTGCTTTTTTATAAAATATAAGTGTTAAAAAAAACAAAAAAGGTAAACAACATTTACCCTCACTCAAAACAAATCATTCAATAACTTAACCAAACACAAACTTAACCTCTTTACACTAGCTACCGAGTTTACCGACCAGTCCGACAGTCCGACATAGCTCACTTAGCTAGTCTACTCGTCACTTCACTTGTTTCAAAGCATAGATATACCATGCCGTCCATGCCATATTTTAGACGTAGACATTGAACATTATCCCAATCATAATTAATTATTAATTTAAGTATATCACTTAGCCCAGTATATAGAGGATCCAAAAAGTGGTTCAGCTTACATTAATTGCGGCAAAAGATTTTTTTTCTAGGATCATTTGGTATGGTTTGGGTATGCCAAATCTAATTTTGCAACCTCAAAAGTGGGAAGACAAAAAACCTCGAAATTTTCGGACTTTTCCCAGTTTTTCATTTATAACTTGAAAACGATGCATATTTTGTAAACAATAGTTCTTTAGTAAATTAAAGAGGACAAAATTTCGCGTCGATTAAAAAACAAAGTGCACAATTATTGGTCCAGTAGTTCGATTTTTATAGTATAGGGATCGAAAAAACAGCAAATTTTTCCCAACTTTGCAAAAAACTGTGTTTTACCCATTTTCAATATGCTGTAACTTTCCAACATGCAATTTTATCAATACCCCTTCCTAAAAGTTGTAGAGCATTAATCCATGAGTACAAAAAGCACCAATTTTTCTAAATTGGTCAAATTTTGAAATTTTGTCAACTCATTAAGCAATATTGGGGAAAACCTTAAATTCACACAATTGGGTTTTCGCTCTTTTTCGATGTCTATGAGTCCGGGAATTGATTCTGACTTCATTCTGTGTCAAAACAGTTGGTACAAACGTTTGACCAATTGCAAAAATGGATGAGGATAATAGTCTATAATAATATATATTTTAATTGTACACATTTAGCGAGTTAAAAATCCCCACATCATATTTAAGTAGGCCTAAATTAAATTGGGTTTTAAATAGTACTTTTTTAAATGATATAAACATTTTAATATTTCATTAATATGCCTGTGATTTTTCACGGGAACTTACGAGTAAGAAATATAAATTGAATCATAGTTACCGGTACATGTAAAAATGTAAATGAATAATATTACTGATTAAAAACTAAACACAAAGCTAAACCTAAACAAGATGGGTCTTTTTGTAAATGGAGAGTAAATACTGTTTCATGTGAACGAGTCGTGTAGCCGTTGAGTCGAGCCAACGAAGATCTTCCTTCAAACGTTGGAGGCACCCCTTTGACTCGGTGCTAGAATACCGACATCGGCTGGAACATGGTCAAATGCGAACGTTCGACGCTCGCCATTATACGTTCGTAGGTTTGAACAACGGTCCCACGATGTAACGAACCATCAACCTTCCAACGTTGGAAGGTGTTCGTAGCATCGTGTAGAACCCGCTTTAGCTATGTCATCTGAATTCGTCTGGAAATTGTTTTAAGGAATTTTATGAAAAATTTTAAATCTAAATAATTAATCATGACTTTTAACTGTACTGTTGGTTTCTTGTTCCCTACATATATTTGAATGCTTGAAGACGTTTATCTAAACGCAGTGGACTATTCTATAAACTTGTATATCCATATTATACTACAGCTAAAATTATCGGGAAAGAGACAGTTAAGTAAGTACCTATAAAAATAATTTTATTGACAACTTAAAATACAGGAAAGTTACTACTTATTTATTTATTTTTATTTTCAACGTTACACAAAAGATTAAGAATTACACTTATTTAAAGGAATGTTTACAATATTTTTAAAAAAATTGAAATTAAAAATTGATTGTGCCTTTTTTCAATATAGATACACAAATAATAAACGGTACCAGGAACTGGCACATACTTTCTTACAAACATATTTAAATTTTACTAAACAGATTCACTGTGACTTTAGGGTGAGGTAGGAGAGGTGATTTTTTAGTTGGAGATTAACTATTAAATATTATTATTATTATCTAGAGAGAAAACTATTTGATCGATTTCGAACAAATTTGCACAAAACACGTAAATTAGGCCTTTATAGATGCACGAAAAAAGGTTTTGAAAAACAACCCCCTTTATGGCCAAAAAACCCAAAAAATCAGTTATTATTATTATTATTAGCTAAACGAGAATTTTTAGAAAGATACGGTTTTTTGCATATGGTAGGGTACATTAAAGGCTACAAATAAGCCAAATTTTATCAAAATCGTTAGAGCCGTCTTTTTATAAAAAAATAAAAACTGATTTTTTGGGGGATTTTTAGCCAAAAAAGGGGGTTGTTTTTCAAAAATTTTCAAAACCGTTTTTCTTGCATCTATGCAGGCCTACTTGACATGTCTGGTGCAAATTTGTTTGAAATTGATAGAATAGTTTTCGCTCTAGCTTTGTATACCTACAAACCACATACATACAGACATTTTGTACAAACCACTTTTTTGGACTCAGGGGGTTCCAAAACGGATATTTCCACAAAAATCTCAACATTGATTTTTTTTGCGATCACTATACTTTCTCTGAACTATAGTATGTACTGTAGTGAGAAAGTAATAATAAATGACTAAACAAGTTATACACAAAAATATTAAATGACTAAACAAGTTGTAAAAAAAAAGACAAACAAAATATTGCAATAAGATGTAATTAGGTGTATGATGTTTATAGAAAACTAATAGCTTATAGTGTCCCTCTAAATAAAGCAAAATTTAAAATTGCTTATAACTGGAATACAACACATAAAAACACTTATATCTATATAGGTACATAAACAAATTACAATTTATAATTTAAAAAAAAAACATTAACCTTAGCATACAAAAACATAAAGCCAACTACATTAATAAACAAATACAAACGCACTTCAACACGCATAACCGCAAATAAAATAAACGGTACCAGGAACTGGCACATACTTTCTCACAAACATATTTAAATTATTAAACAGATTCACTGTGACTTGTAGGGTGGGGTAGAAGAGATGATTTTTTATTAAAGTTGGAGATTAACTATTAAATATTATTGTTATTATCTAGAGAGAAAACTATTCGATCGATTTCGAACAAATTTGCACTAAACACGTAAATTAGGCCTTTATAGATGCACGAAAAAAGTTTGTGAAAATTTTTGAAAAACAACCTCCTTTATGGCCAAAAAACTCCCAAAAATCAGTTATTATTATTATTATTAGCTAAACGAAATTTTTTAAAAAGATGCTGTTTTTTTCATATGGTAGAGTACATTAAAGGCTACAAATAAGCCAAATTTTATCAAAATCGTTAGAGCCGTTTTTTTATAAAAAAATAATAACTGATTTTTTGGGGGTTTTTTGCCGAAAAGGGGGTTGTTTTTCAAAAATTTTTAAAAACCGTTGTTCGTGCATCTATACAGACCTACTTGAAATGTCTAAAAGGCACCTATAAGGCTAGGCCTGTGTGTAGGACTGCCGAAAAAATTAATAAAAATTATTTAACAGAATTCGAGCGAACGTATTACTTAGAATTATTATACTTAAAATATTACCTAATTATTGAAGGTCACAAAATGTAAAACATGTACAGTATATCAAGAAATGAACTTCATAATTAAAATGATGGGTATAATTGGACGATGGGTATATCATAATTTCTAAAAGGAAATCAACAGTGGCAGTTCAAGCAACGACTTTTTAAAGGTTTTTAGAAAACAATTTTTGTTAAAACTGTATTTAATATAATTTGGTAACTTATTAAATGTTCTGGGTGCGATTAACTCAAAAGTTTTAGTGAAAAAAGTAATATTTGGTTTTGTAATCTTTAAATTTGACAAATTTCTAGGTTTTATCTTATAATCATTAACCCTACTTGGAATATTACTGCTTCTCATATAAAACAGCTCCATTACCTTATAAATATAAATAAATACTTATTGGCAATATCCCGAGTTCGACAAAAAGAGGTTGGGAATGTTCAGTTTTTTATTTTCGCTTTATAGCTCTAACAATTCTCTTTTGAATTATAGAGACCGTTTTTATATTAATTTGGCAAGTACCACCCCACAAAGCAATTCCGTATTGTATTCTACTATGAAATAAAGCAAAATGCACTTATAAAATATTTTGGGGGACAAACATCCTTCGAGAAGAAAAATAATCTAAGAACACTATTCAATCTACCCTTCAAGTGTAAAATGTGAGTTTTCAAGTTTAAATTACTATCAACAAAAATACCCAGATATTTTCCAGAACTACACTGTTTCACAACAACACCATGCAGTACCACAAGCTGAATAACACAACTAAATAGAAACTGAAAATAT
>JAGFPH010000051.1:439357-449985 GCA_018207615.1 Philaenus spumarius
CACCATACTTAATTTAACATATATTTTCGTACCTTGGTTGTACATGTCAAAGAAATAAAATTAGTTTTATATTTATATTTCATTGTTAAAAGATAAATAATTCTGTTTGACGCATATTTTCGGATATTAATTAATTAGTTTATTTCTGTTTTACTCAAGCTGCTATTTTATTTTGAAGAAATAGATTATTTCGTTCATAGGAACGTTGGAATATAAATAAGTTGGTGATATGAAATTTTACAAATTTGTAGGGTAATTGTGTTTAACCTCTATGTCATTAATTTTCTTTATTAGATCCTGGTTATTTAATAGACTATAATTTGGTTGAGTTTGGTCTTATTTTTGATAATATTGGATAGGAACTTTGATAATATGTTATATGTGGGTGAATGCCTGAAATTAACTAGTGGTCTTATTGGTTTATCTTTTTTATGTAATTTGGGTAACGCTCTGAGTTTGGGTGCTGTAGGTTTTATCATTTTGAGTTGCTTTCCATCTGTTTTATTTATGAAGTGTTTGCATTGGTTTATGCTGTCCTTTGCACTTTTGTTAAATCTAGTTGTTGGGTCAGTTTGAAGTTTGGATTTGAAAAATTCTTTTGCTTTGTTTATGTAGTCTTGATTTTTCATTATAACTAGGGAATTCCCTTTGTATGCTTTGGTGATTATTGAATTGCTATCTGTTAATTTCTGTTTTATGGTATTTATTATTTCGATTTCTTAATAATCAAGCGATTTAGGTCTACTGTTTTTGTTTTGGTTGATGTGTTTTGAAGCCTTATATGTGAAGATGCACCTTGTACTGCTTCGGTAATCCTTGGGTAAACATTTAATGCCTTCTTCCACATTAATCAGTGCAGAGCAAAGGTTGCTGTTATTGGGTTGTATGTTTAATCATTTGTTAAATGAATTGGTTTCTTGGTCTGTAAATACAATTTTAGATATGCTAATGGTTTGTGGAAAGAATTTGTGGTTTGTGTGTACAAGCTTAACTGTTTGTTTTCTAATAATGACCTCATTTTATTTGTCAGTATTGTTTATTATTGATTTCTTAGTCATTTGTCTATGGACTTCTTCAAAAAATCTATCCAACTCAATTGTGTAATTGTATAATTTCTGCAAGTTTTTATTTTATTATAATGTTCTTATCTTGTTCTTCATCCATGTTGCTTCAGCTATTATTGGTTTGGCTACAATTGCTGCTTTGGAGCTGCTCTTTACCCTTACATTTATGTATTTAGGAATTATTTTGTTTTTCAAAATGGTTGTCTAAAAGCAGCTAACTGTCATAGTTACTTTAATTTAATAGCTAATAGTAAAAAGGGTTTATAACATAATGTTTACAGAAGTAAATAGTTTTTTCCTGAATTTTAAATTGCTTAAATCCAGCCAACATTGAACAATTTCACTACATGCTAATTCTTATTTTCAGGCAGATAGAAGCATCGGACCTCTGTGTTGTAGACATTAATTTTGCCACAAAAAGAGTAAAAGATAGAAAAATTTGCAATTCAGTTGACTTGTGATCTAGACCAGTAAAATTGGGATTTTCCAAGATCTAATTCTGAGAGATTTTGAAATGGTTTTAGTACCTTCATTTGGTCCCAAATACATATAATCTGAGTTTGCACCATCCCAACATAACGTTTGGAAGCCAAAATACCACAAAATGTTTGCACTTTTAAAGTTTGTAACTTATATTTCGAAAACGGTGTTTCATACAGAAAATGTTACTCTTTCCAAAATAACACTTGGGATGGTGCAAATTCAGATTACAATTATTTATGACAAAAATAAGAAATGATTTCCCGACCTCTTGGAATTAACTGCTGGAAATCTTATTTTTACTGGTCTAATGATTTTATTGCAGATTTTCTATTCGTTTAAGGCGATTATAACCACCCAGGTTTTTCGCCTTAAAAAAAATCTATACGTTTATTTTGAAGTGAATATATTTTCTTAATTTTTATAAAAAGTAACGTATGGTCTGTTTTATAATCGATAAAAAATTAAATGTATGTATCATTAAACAAATAAAAGAGCACTGTGGTGACAAAATCACACTGATTTAAATAAAAACCCCGAACCACAAAACAAGGAACAAAAACAATAACTAAACAACTAAATTGTAAGTTATGTTTAATACGTTACCCTTATGTACATTTCGATGACATGGTCATCATCCTCAGAGGGTTTTAACACTACCAAAGTTTACAGACAATATTACAGAGCTATATATACCCGCCCTCCTTCCACTCCTCCCCATACCGGTTAATCCAAGACCGACCTTGTGTGTATGTATCATGTTAATAATTTCTGACAAAGTGTTATAAATTGTACGATATTTCTTAACTATGTCATTATTCAGTTTTATACACTAAGAAGCTGTATTGACCGGCATAGCACAAGTTGAAATAAACAAATACCCAAAGCTTTTCCAGGAAAATATGAACTTATGAAATGTAATATTATCAGAAGAAAATAAATATTTAAACTTCTAACTCATATTTGTGCTTAGTAAGATGTGTGCCTATAAATCTCCTTCAAATCGAAATTTCCTTTATTTGTATTATATTTAACCACAAATATTTATAAGTTAGACTTTCTTTAATTTGATGCATGGCAACTTTTCTAAATTCTGTATTGCTTTTTCAATAAAATCTGTTATTGTTTGCAAAACATAATAGTTTCTTCTTGATCTCCACTCACCATTGAGAATTAGGAAGAGTGAGGAATTGATAGTTGTGTCAATTAAACTAATGAAGCTACATATAGTGCAAATAAGCCGAACGCCAATAACTAGGCGGTAGGCTCGTACTTATGCAACTGTGTTGGTGAGCTCTTTATACTACTGTGCCACTCTACTCCATATTAAATATGCTCTATACTATAATTAAATACAAGTAGATATTGGAGAATGTAATAATAATTTTAAGCTGTATTTAGTTTTATCTCTAAAATTGCAAATTTTACTAAAATGTACTTTCTTATGTCTGTAAAAACTATAAATGGAAAATATATTTTTATTTTAAATCAATATTCTGTCGCAACTTATAATTTTAACTTTTCTTATCATTTTTTCAGGAAGCTTTTACATTCAAACCAAATAGATGTAAGTTACTTTGCAGCAGGCATAATGGCACATTTAGCTTCTGAAGGAGAGCAAGCTTGGAAGGACAGTGGTGCAGGAGCTGATTGGTGTCAGGTGTTAGTCGAGCTGGGCGATGTTGTGTCTTGTTGGCAACCCCCTGAAGGTGAAATGGTAGCATATAGATCATTTCACCCTTTTATATCGCTTTTAACTTGTACAGCAGCTCCTCAGGTTCAGCTATGGGCAGTTTGGGCAATACATCATGTTTGTACAAAAAATGGTAAGATATATTTGAAAATCATTACATTTAGTTCAATTCTATAAAGAAACACATTGCTCTATGAAGGGATAGACAGCATTTATGAAAAATTATCTGTTGCATTGTTTTTGAAGTGTTATTAAAGATATGAGTTTCTTAAACACCACTATAATAAGGGTACTAATGCGTTAATAAAGAAAGTTACAATATAAATGATCAGATATTTTTCGTTTGTTTTTCTAATCTAACATAAGAAACTGCAATAACATCCAAATTACAAAGTTAATGGCATTTAACATCTTTGCATTTAAAGTCTTTTAAGAACTCATATGTTAAGAATTTAGCTCCACAAGGAAATGGCTGTTTTCTTGCTTGTTGTTATTGAACCGTACTCTGGCTTAGCAGGAAAATGTCTTTGTTTATTAGTTTGGTTTCTACGGAGCTGTGAACACTGCCACACTCTATTTGAGTATACCCCTTGGTAAGATATTTTTGTTCAATTATATCTTTCTCTTTAGCCAAATGAAGCAATGTGTATCTTTTCTGATACAGCTTCTTCATTGTAAAATTGTGTACGTTTGTTACACTGGTTTAAATACCCAACTGAGAAATTACTTTTGGTTTCTTTCAGAAACTTAAACTCGGAATTAACATAGATTAAAAACGTTATGAAGGCCTGTTAAAGTAAAAAGAATTTCCTTATTTTTCATATTTCAAAGAACAAATTTTTTCATTTTACTAAATGAATTGTATCATTATGACAATACTATTAATATAACTTACCTTTAAACTTGCAATCCAAGCTGTTTTTTGGCATTTAGTTTGTGCTGAACATAATCCGTATGTCCATATAAAAAGGAGCCATTTCTTAACTATTTTAAGGCCAAGCAATTTTTCAGTAATTTTTGAGACATTCAGTTTTTTGCAAAACTTAGTAGCAAGACTGTCTGAAAAAGCCAAACCTAAAATAGTTGTTTCGTAAAGTTTAGAATAACAATTACAAAACCACTTAGGATCAAGATACAGTATCAGAACCATTGTTATATAATTATGTTTGTAAAATATACATACGAGGTGTGATAAAAAAATATGGTGAATAAATTTTTATAGCAGCAACTGCTGACGCTAAATCATTTGATCTAATATGTCCGATAGCCTGATATGTTGAGACAGGCGGTGTCAAGTTCGAACACGTTCTGACTTGTCAGTCAGCTTCCAAAGTCACTAGATTGAGGTTGTGTTTACCGTGTCTGTCGTGCATCATAGATTTCGAACAATGCATTAACATTAAATGTATTTCAAGTTGTAAAAAAGTGCCAAAGAAGCTCATGAAATGATCTAATCAGTGTATGGTGATGTGTATGGCGATAATGTTGTAACTCTGTTTACAAGTGGAATGAGCGATTTAAAAGCGGAAATGACTCAATTGAAGACGAGGAACGGTTGGGACGATACGACCTAAAAACAGATGAAAACATGCAAAAAAGACGCCAAACTTGTTCATTCAAACAGGCGAATGACTAATCAAGAGCTTACCAAAGAACTTAACATCTCGTACGGGTCCATGCAAATCATTTTAACCGATAATTTGCAAATGAGACGAGTGACTAAAAAAAATTGTTCCCAAACTTTTAACTGATGAACAGAAGGAAATTGTGTCTCAGTTTTCACGGAATTGAAGGATCGTCTTCATGCAGATCCAGCAGTGGCGGATCCAGGGCATCATTTTGGGAGGGGAACTTTCTGGGGGGAAGGGGGTATAGGATATGTAGTTTGAAATTATCAAACTAAAAATAACCAATTTGGGAGCATTTTCATGTTAAAATTTTCCTTCAGTATTTTATGTTTTTTACAAGATTTTTTAAATCTTACTATTTAGATTTTGTATAATAGTAAACCTGTTAATTATTTGAACAGAACTACAGATGTTTAAAAAGTAGACTACTAATAGAAAAATATTACAACTTTGACTTCAAAGAATCAAGATTGATACTAATTATAAATGAACAGGTGACTTTTTAACTTAAAATAACAACATTTGAAGTTAAATTTATTTTGCGAGTACTTTAGCCTAACGCTATAGAGACTTTGGTTTCCTCTTGATTTTTCGAATCTCTCAATCACTTGGTTGGGTTCAATAGGTAGGCTATATCGTGGTGTATATAAGAGAGCCAATCCAACCAACCTTTTCTGGACCATGGTACTTCTTGCCCACTACTTCAAGTGCCTTAAGGGCGCTGTCAGCGCCACCTTCATAACGCTGAAAACCAGGCATTAAATTCCCAAGTTATGACGTTGAAAGCAGGTCGTAACGTATCGTCAACGCGGGACTCTGTCAACGTGGCGTCACTCACTTCCAAGATGGACACCATTCAGTTAGGCTGTATAGGTGTATTAAAAATAGCATAAACATTTGAGGAATTGTGTATAAGGAAGGATAGACGATGGGGCATTGTCTCACCAACCTCATTCCAGCATTTAGCTTTCAATTATTTATTGCTATAATCATTTGACTTAACGTCATAAAGAGTTGGCTGCTGTTCGATAGCGTAAAAAATTTGTTCAGTGTCAAACATTTTGTCACTTTGAAATAAACAGTAACAACTAGAACCAGGACAAAGTAGTTATTCTGATAACTTGGTTTGGCGTTGATAGCGCCCGGTTAACGTGGATTCGCCAGCGTTTATAGCGCTCGTATAACATTGACCATGGGAGTTCCGTTTACCCAATAAACCGACGTTAACGTGACGTTGAAAACACGGCGCTAACAGCGCTCGTACAACACGGCCTAAGGAAGAAATTACATTTCCGAACTTGCACTGCTGATTGGCAAGGTACACAGAACTTGAATAAGCGTATGGTTGATGGAGAAAACATCTTTGTCACAAATATTTAGTATTGCTCGGTAAAAAAAAAAACTTGAATTTCATGCAAGATAAAAGTTGCTTAGTCCTACCTACATTGATTGATTACTGTAGTTAATTTTGGCATGGACTCCTTTTGATATTCTTGCAAAGAATTATAACATAGCTTATAGTACTTTGTCGGAAACACGAGTAAAAAACTAATATATCAAAGACATGTATTAATAAAAGTGATTACATTGTAATTCTCAAAGCAACACTGCATTATTGTATTGCACTGCAATAAATTCTCTTTATCTCTACATCTTTGAAAATATTTTTTAGATAACATAATTAATTATGCGTATATTCTCAATTTTGTAAAAAGAATAATACAGATTATCAAATTCAAAAAATTATGCCTACTACACGGATTGTTAATGCATAATTAGGAGAACCATAGTCTAAGGCTGGCCAGTAGACCCTTACTCGTGCCGCGCCATTTTACCGCAGAGCTTCAGCATATAATATTAGTTTAGACTGATAAAACAAGGAATTGATTGGAAAATATCAGGTTGGTTGCAATTCAATATTTGTGACTTTTATATGTAATGTGATTGTAATATGTACCCAAGATATTTGCCATCAAAATGTATACCTGGCTTCCTATTTTCGTCTTTTTTTTGAGGTTGAGGGGGGGGGGGGTTCCCCCCGTTTCCCCCCCCCCCCCCCTGGATCCGCCACTGAGATCCAGACTTTGTGGTAAAAATTGTAACTGGAAATAACAGTTGGGTCTATGGCTATGACTGAGACGAATATTCAAAGTTTTCAATGGAACACCAGTAACTCCCCTTGCCCTAAAAAGGTACGTCAGTCAAAGTCGAACATCAACGTCATGCTCATTGCTTTTTTGATAGTGATGGCATAGTGTGAGCAGAGTTTATTCCAAGGGGAACAACTATAAACTCAGAATTTTACAAGGGGGAATTTTACTGGAACGTTTGCGAAACGATGTGAAAAGAAAGAGACCAGAAAAATGGGCCAATGGCTTCTTTCTTCATCAACGGCAACGCGCTGTGCCACAAGTTGCTTTTGATTCGAGAGTTTTTGTGAAGAACAAACAAATTATCAATTCAAACCGTTACATAAAATTATTTATCTTTTTATATCGATAGTAAAATTGTAATTCATTAGCTTTTTAGAATTGGAAGTGATAACATTGATACCTTGTAGCAATCGTAATCTTTTTTCTGGTATGAATGTATGGGGTAAGTGTTATGTACGTGTGTTGCAACCTGGGTTCAAGGCTTCCTATGTGATTGGTATATTGTTCTTGTAGTTGTTAGTTTTCTATGTCTAATTCTTTTGTATTATTTTTTAAATAGTTATAAAGTTAATAAGACAATTAATAGTGAAGGGGTTAAATACGGAATAAACTTCATAATTTTAGTGTTTGAATATATGACATGCAAAAGAACTAAACTTATGATTTTATGTAGGCAAAATAATAAAGGATTTATATATGACTTCTTGTCAATATCTGTAGTTAAATATGTTGCTTTCTTTTGTTTAGCTCAACGTTACTGTCCAATGTTAGAAGTAGATAAAGGAAGTGATATGCTTTATGCTATATATGCAAGTCCTACAATCGATTCGCGTGTTCGAAACATTTGTGGTGACATCTTACATCTTTTAAAGTAAGTTGATTCAGTATGAAGTAGATTTACATTGAATACATATAAATTATAGACGCATTTTTTTACTAAAACAATTTTATGACTGGAGTAAAAGGTGGTTTGATAGATATTTAAATTGTAAGAAAAAGATAAATAGCGTTAGTGGAGAACTTATACATTCTCAGATTCTATTTCATAACCTAAATTATTTTAGAGAATGGAAATGATCTTTCAAGATCACGTGATGATCTTCATGTTTGTATTCAAGGGTTTCATTATTTATTACTGCATGTTTTTAACTGCCTGCCTGACTGAAAGAAGGAGTACATTTTTGTATTCGCTATTTAATTACTACCTTTATTCATTTGAATAAAATGTAATGCAATTGTTTGTAAGTGCAATAAAAATGAAGCACATATTATTATACAATTGATATCATACACTTTGACTATAAAATGTAAAATTCCATTTATTTCACTTACCTTTTATCAAAAATATTCAAGTTCTGAAATTGTTTTTCTAGAACTATGATTATTTATTGTTTATGCCGATGGTTGTCAGATTTGATATTCTGTTAAATTTTAGTATTGAAAGTTGGTAAAATGCTCATGGTTTCACGGTCTGATACAGGCTAACATTTTAGGTGGAGGAGGGTCATAGCTGCAGAATATAATCTTGGGTATGGGTACCAAGAGATCTTGGAGGCCCCGGAAAATTCTTTAAAATTTTATCAAAATTATGGTTTACTTACTTTTTTATTTTTCCGTCATGTGACTTCTTTTTTCTCATATTATGCGTTTCGGAGATTCACTCCATCTTCAGATACGTAGTCACTCTTACGAGGTCAGGGTGTCCACCAGCCTTGAAAATCGGGAATATCGGGAAATGTGCTTGAAATATGCCAATCGGAAAAAAAGCTTGAATTATGCTTGATTTCCATCAGCGATCGGGAAAAAAAGAATTTTTCCGTTAACGACAATAATAGGCTATTAAGTTTGGCTTCTTAAACACGCAATGAACACTCGTTCTGACTCGATTATTCCAACTTTCATTCGTTCACATGTTCAACTAAACTCGCCAATCGAACTTATGAAGTCAATTTTCATCTTTTGTAGTGACGTAATGAGCTGTGATGGCCCGTCTTGATCGCGTTCACGATGTCCGAGTAAAAAGTAAACTCAAACCGGGTCGAAGTCTGAGTGAGTCAAGATAGCGGGTTAAATCTCTAGGCTTGTCATCTATCTAGGACCGGACCGATAATGGTTATTTCTCGTAATTTATATCAATATCGAGACAATATACAAAGCAAAGAGTAAATATAATATCATATTTACTTACGTTCGTAATTTCGATTCACTGTTAATGTTTACTGTACGATATAAATACAACATTCGATGATTGAATAGTGAATGCTATTATCGATAGTGTCGGATCATTTCAACGAGAGTGTCACGTGACCAAATGCATTTTCATACATACAAAATCTTAATGTTTAAGTCTGCGAGTTGAGCCTATGTTGTGTATTTTAACACACTAAAAGTTTGCCGCAGATGCTATTAACAAGCCTTGAAAATTCACAACTTCAAGCCTTGAAAAGCTTGAATTGTGCTTGAATTTGATTTTCCTATTTGAGTGGACACCCTGGAGGTCGTCAAACATATAAACAAACACATAAAACACAAACACTGAAAACACATTAAATTATTAGCGTGGGATGCATCCCGTACGGTGGTCCAAGGACAACTGCCACTTTACGGTTATGTAATTATAGGTCTACGTTGACGGTGACTTGGACCCTTGTTATCTTGCATACTGATAGCCGTGTCGTACAGTATATTTGAGGAAAAATGAAGCTGGTCATTCATAACTAGGTTGTCGTTGTTTTTAAAGGCTTTGTAAATTTCATATTCCTCAATAGCATCCATAATTTTGCCTTTTTTGCATATATGTATTGGTATCAAATTAGTTTCAAAACTCGTGTAGCCGTGGTTAGTGTCTATCAGGTGGCGTGTATAATTAGATTTATTTCCATCTATGCTCCTTTTTGGTAAGTGTTCTATAAGGCTAACAACAGACGAGACACCGGTGGACGGGACACTGTCCGGTGTCCCAGCTTCTTGCAGGGAGAGACACCGTAGAGCCACAGAATCTGGTAGCGCTCTACTCAGTGTCTCATCTGTTGACACACATTTAATTGATAGTACATTTAGTGTCTTGTACACTAGTGTACCGTACACCGGTGTCTCATCTGTTGTTAGCCTAAATCTCTGGTGGAACGCTCTACCTGTTTGGCCTATGTAAAATGAATTACAATCATCACAAACTAGTTTATATATCCCAGTTTTACGTTTGGGATCTTTGTCTGTTTTTTGTGACAGTAATTTTTGGATATTATTGTTAGTCCGGAATGCTGTAGTGATGTTTAATTTCTTTAAATTTTTTGAAATTATGTTTGGAAGTATGTTTCTATATTCACAAGCTATGTATGTAGTCTTATCTTGAGGTTTTAAAGGTTTACAGATTTTATTTTGTTTTTTTTTAATAATAAGGTGTTTGTCATAGTACATCTATATCCATTAGCTTTATTATATCATTAAAGAGCAATATGGTCAGCACTTGGAGGGTTAAGGCCTATTTTTAGAGTTCGGTTTTGCTGATTTCAATAACTTTTTTGCTTTTTTCCATTGTGGAAAGGTCCCGAATCACTGATATATAATAAATTAATAATAAAATATTACCTTTTATGTCCGTCAAGTGATC
>JAGFPH010000051.1:463187-504775 GCA_018207615.1 Philaenus spumarius
ACATTATGATAAAAGTTGATGGAAGAAAATAAGTATTTAAAACATGCCCCATTATAGGAAAATATAAATTTTACAATATAAGTTGTAATATTATACGGATAAAAATCCTAGTTTTGTTTGTGTTTGTATTATTTGTAATAATTTCATAAGCTAATCTTATTAGCATTGAGACCAATGTTTGTTAAAGTTTTATATTTCGTTGATATTCTCTGAGCTTAAGCAATAACATATGACACAACTTAAACAGATTTAATGTTGCTATATCAGAACACTAGGAATTACTTTTATTAAAAACTTAATATTTTAGTCTATGAGAATCTCTGATTATTTTTAACAAACGATGATGATCAGTGTTTTTACGTAGCAAAAAAAAAAAAAAAAAAAAATAATGTAATGATGGAGTGCACAATATATTGTGTATCAATTGTTTGGACATCAACTATAATTTAAATTACTTTGTTTGCCTTACTGGACCGGGTATATTATATTTCATAAATACCTTTACTGGATTTCTGCTCGAAGTCCTGTTTGTTCTTGGTAAGTGAGTACTGACACGGAGGTGAACGAGTGCACGTATGAATGGAACTAACTCATTAATAACTTTTAAACCCGTGCGTTGGGTCGTGTAAATAATTCAATTTTAAATGTGACGTGTATGTTGTGTTAGAACTATATTATAACAATTTGACGTGCATTATGCAAATTAATGTTTATTTATTTGATTTATAAATTGATTTGATAATGCCTGATAAATAGGCGAAACAGTCGTCATCTAACCAAAAAACAAACAGGACTGCGAACAGAAATCCAGTAAAGGTATTTTTGAAATATAATTTAAATATTTCAAACAACACACATTTCGAGAGAATGAACACAAAAATAAGGCTAGAAGTTTATGCTTGCTTTATATAAGCGATATTACTAGCTTTAAAAGACTAACAAAACAAATCCCAGAGCTGTGTTTGATCCTGCAAGTGACTGGAATCATCTGTTAACTGAAATGAGGTATGTCACAGAATCAATTCCTCCAAACCCTTCAAATCTGTGACACCTCCTAAATGACAAACTTATAGAGAAACATAACCTACCAGTCAGGTTCCAAAGAGCACTCAATGTGAATTTCATTGTGATGTCTACACTTTTTGTTTCCATCTTTCCACGAACCAAACTTAACAATTTGTGCATATAAAGAGGTTGAGATCCTAGGTGAGATGTTTCAAGAGTTGATATCTTAGCCGCTGCAACAAAAGCATTGCTTGATAGTATTTCAGAACAATCAATTTTGGTAAGCAAAAACCTTTTCAATAATTTTAGCCCTGTGGTGACTAAACTGGCATCTCTTGTTTTCCGAGAGCAAGTTTAAATCATAAAACATAGAATAAAATTATACAGGATCTCCAGTTTGTGTAGTAGTTATTTCAGAAGCTTCGTGACAGCCAATGAAACCATAAAACCCACACGTAAAAACAAATGAAAGCTATTAAAAATTTGAAGGTCATTAGAGTGACATTATAAGTTTATTAACATTATATATAAAGTTTTGGAATTAAGCCAACTTTTGTTTTAAATAGGTATGTTATCCCCAAAACAACAATTAGGTAAATACTTGTAATGTATGTTCAATTGGAAATCATAAGCCAAAATATAGGTTAGTAAAGATACTATGGCAAAACAGCTGCCACATTCAAATTTAAAGCCATAAATAGGAAAGCCACAAACCTAACATCCTAAAAATGTAATTAAAATAAGAGTGAATAATTATGTGAATTACAAATAGGATCAATGAAAGTTATAAATATGGATAGATAATATGTTAAAAGTTCTAAAAGTGATAGTAAACAAATAACAAACTATAAAATACATGACTATTATGTGTAAGATCTACGTCGCGATATTAAACTACCAATAACATACAAGAAACTTTGTTCTTAAAGAAGCCGACAAGTTAACAAAATATTGCAATATTTGACCTATTAGCAGTCAATAAGAACTCTTTTAATAAAAAAATTATAGAAACGTCCCAAGGGTCTTTCTTCTTCTTATCTTTGAAGTAAATGAACGGGCAATGATGCTACAGAGACATGTTATGTAAACTCAACTAGTGTTATAAAAGAAGCAACTAAGTACTGGTCCTTCTGTCAGACTGAAATTTGCTTTTTGTAGTTAATCATCGAAGTAGAGTATTGCTGACAATTTACACAACACTGACTGACCTAGGCTGCATCCAGACATTGTATGGTACACTGGTTGTTTAGTGATCACTTTCAACAAAATTAAAACTCACTTCTCAAAAATGTATGAGAAACTTTTAAAATTTACTTTTTTGGACTTTATATCAAAATATTGCTGTTTGTAGTTTATGTGTTATTTTAAATATTATTTTTTGTTTGTAATAGTAATGAGACTAACAAATAAGATGATGTAAAATGTAACATTCCGCTAATTAATAACATCATTTTTTATTGGAGCTAATAAAGTATGATTAGCTTCCATCTCAAAGTACTATCTTAGTCCAGTGCAGAGTTATGAGACCCCAAGCTAATAATAAATATTTTGAAATTTAGGTACATTGCAGAACCATTCCTTAAAAGAAAACGGTTAAAAAAATGTGCTTTATAACACGCAACTGGCTGCATACCTTAGTTCGTGAATTAACCAACATACAAAAATCATATTTACTAAGAAAGCATATTTAGATAGAACAGACATAAAGAGAAAAATGTAATAAATGATAAGTAGAAGTATTTTAAAATTTTTGACACGAGCAAAGTTAGTAACATTAACGCAGTTTCATGTACATTTTAGTAATTCTTCTGCTTCTTTTAAATACACACTTCTTGTTGTTGTTGAATCTTTTACTTATAGTTGTTTTTATTTAAGTTAAGTTCAAAGTTTGAGATTTAATTTCTTTGCTTTGCTTCATGCTCTAATTTTTAATCATATTGTCTGGCTTCATTTATTTATTTTGAAGACCCTATTTCATTTAAATATTTCTCATCTCTCTACTGATAAATGTTTTAAATAAGCACCCTTTGTCTAAAATAGTAGTTTTCTTACCCAGTATACTACATATTGCTACACTCATACGATTCATTGAAGGATCTTCAAAATTACATAGTGAGTCCAGCACAAGACGTGCACATCGGTATTTATCAATAGGAACATCTTGAAGGATTCGATCACTACATAACGTGAGTAGTGTGTTTTTCTGCAGCTGATAATGATTAGGAAACGTTTCCATAGCAACTAAAGATAACTCTACAACACGAGCCAGTAGAGAAGGATGGACTTTACTTGCCAATTCGCCCTTGGTAAGGTTGTACAAACATGCAGTAGCAGCCATTTGAACTCCAAATGCTTCTGAATGCAATCTCATTCCAGGTAAAACTAGCTAAAATCAAAGCAAGAAATAAGGGTACTTATAACTAGTACGGCACGATAACCCTAAAAACTAATAGAAGTAACAGAATAGGATCCAACTTTTTAAAAACATGGTTCAAATTTTAATGCAAGTAATTTATGAAATTTAACTGAAATTTAAATTTGACATAACTACTGTATACATTTATTAGAACTATAAATAGTATAACAATATAAAGAGTTTGAAAAGTAATGTATATTTAAAATAACATGTCCCTTCTGCTTAGAAATGATTAGATTTTGTTTAAACCCTATTCAAATAAGAAGGTCTCAAATGTATGCCTTAAAAGAGAATACCTAACTGAGAGTTAGATGATGGTGAAACTTCTTACTGGAACTTATGGACTCAATAGGGGTGGAACTGATTTTATGTAATGTATCAATTGAGCAACTGTTTATCTAAAAATAAACACTAACCAAACAGCTCTCCATAACAACATATTTACTTAAAAGGAATTATGTATATAATATATAGTAATAAATTATTATTATTACCTTTTTGGTACCGTCATGTGACTTCTTTTCCGTCTTATCGCAAAGACACATTTCGGAGTCAAAACTCCATCTT
Source organism: Philaenus spumarius (assembly GCA_018207615.1). Classification (NCBI taxonomy): domain Eukaryota; kingdom Metazoa; phylum Arthropoda; class Insecta; order Hemiptera; family Aphrophoridae; genus Philaenus; species Philaenus spumarius. The sequence goes on from JAGFPH010000051.1 coordinate 467,176, forward strand.
CAGTAGATCACTCCGTAGAGGTCGTCAAAACATTAAAACTTTGATAAAAACTTATAACACTACACACACAAATATCTACACGTGCACTTCTATTTAGACTGTTTATTAGGTGTACACTGTTTCACTGTTCACGCGAACTACTAGCGTTTTTATTAAAGTTTTAATGTTTTGACGACCACTTCAGAATGATCTACTGAATAAGGAGTTTCGACTCCGAAACGTGTCTTTGTAATAAGACAGAAAAGAAGTCACATGACAGTACCAAAAATTTAATAATAATAATTTATTTCTAATAGTGACTTGGACAGCAAATAATGAACATTTCGTATACAGTTTATGAGCACAAACATTGTTATGGTGACAATCTCCAAAATAAATTTACAATAAAATTCTATCAGTGCATTATGTAAATAAATAATGACGAAGAAAAAATATTTTTCTTCTTTTTTTAATTGTAAACTTTTAGATGGATAACTAATCTTTGGACAAGAATGTTTTAATTACTTTCGTATGCAAATCCCATGCATGCATTATATAAAAGACTAATTTTAAATAAATCAATAAATCATTGTAAATTTATAAAAGATATGCAGACAAGATTTTTTGTAATGTAAAATACTATTTATTTGCAGTCATCAAGGTTTGAATTTGAAACAGAACAGTTTATTGATTAGTTGCATGGACCAATTAAAAGTGTTGAATGAGAACAGAGCACGTAAGCAGAAACAGCTGAAAAAGAAATGTATAAATTCATTGTAAAGATTAACATAGTAAAGATAGGAAATATTCTGGAATTTCCTGACCGGAAGTTAGTAGATGTTCTAGAACCTTCCAAAACGGAAATTAAGAAAATTCTGAGTGGGGAATTATACCTCCCACTACTAAGAACGTTGTGTGCAACACATCATTCTGAAAAGAATCTCCAGACAGAACAGACTGGTCTGGTATAATTTTCTGGAAGGAAACATCAAACCGAGCAGACCAGGTTTGGTACGTCGTTATTATGAATTAAATGAAAGTACTTTTGTAAGTTTGATCTTTGAACAGTTTGAGTGTGTGTAATATAAAAGGAGTTAGTTCATTGTGAATTATTAACAATTGTTTAAAAAATTAACTGTGCATACTAGTGCTCTTGTGTTTAACTTTATTGCATAATTGGTGAAACATCGAAACATCTGGTACCTAGTGGAACATTTGTTTATGTTACTGAATTATTATTTTTTTGTCAGCATTGTTCTTTATACATTTTCTATTTTAAAATATTTATGTAATTTTTATGGACATTTTATTCATAATTTTCTGTTATTTTTTTTTTTTTATTTTCTTTTTACAATATTTATTTCAATTTTATATGATTCCTTTGTTTATTTGTATTTGAAAATCTTTTTAATATGTTTGAGTAAATTTTTATAATCAGTCTCCATGCTTTGTTGAATCTCATTTTTGTACCTATAGTTCCGTATTCTTCCACAATCCTTTGAACCTATAATTTAAATAATTTGAGTTACGTTTTCTATTTAAGGTTAGGATAATTATTAATAAAACATGACGTCATATATGATTTGGGTTAAACCGATTGATTATGGAACTTGATAGGCAGTGGAATTGAAATTACAAAGCATTTTATTGAAATATTGTACAATAAATTTCATATAAAATTACGATTTTACCATAAATATTATCAATAAGGATATTAAGGTAGCTAAATCACCTGATGACAAATAGTTTGGTGTTAAAAATCTTGTTAATTAAAATGTTATGCTAAAATTTACCTCGATAATATCTACTCGTGCTTCGGCAAAGGTAGGTGTAAGTCTGAAGAGATTATATAAACATTTTTGAACGTAAAAAGGTCTTGTTGAATATCTCCGTAATGCTAATATAAGCTGCTCTTCTGTTGCTATTCCAGCTACCTAAACATATTGCAAAAAAATGCTTATCATTTTAAACTAACTTTAACAGAATCAATTTATTTTAATTCAGTATTAAACAATGCTAAAGTATATTGTCTATGAATAAACTCAAATTAAACAACATAATTTGAATGTAATTATCTCCAATTTCATTTAACGATTTATTCAAAATGCAATTCACAGTTTTTCATTTCTTAACTTAAACAACTTACCTAAATCGGACTTTATCAGTAAAATGCATACCATGTGAAGGCTTATTTACATTTTCATTGCATTTATGGGGTGAAGGGGTAGTGTTATATTTCGCCTGTTTGTCATTTCATTTTCATACCTTTCGTTTCAACCCCGTCAGTTTATGAATAGAAAGTGGATTAGGCGAAGTTTATTATTGTGATGTTTTAAAGTTTATATAATATATTATAATGCTATAAATAAATATTGAGCTTGACTTGTGAGAAGATATACTTGATAGAATAAATCTTGAAACTATTCTAGTTCAAACTATAAACTGAGTTATAGTTTGACTATTGTAGCTCGAGCTCATTGAAGATGGCGACTTGGTCGTTGAAACGCGTTTGAGTTAATAAACGTATTAGTTGTGAGATGTGTTCAAGTTTTATTCTATCAAATCTATTATAATGCTATAGAATATAAGGTATATGGATGCGGATTATATTGCAAAGAGCAATGGGGAAATTTGTATTGAAAAACAGTTTGTTCTGGGGAAATTTTGTGTGCTAAAACATTTCCTGCGCCCCTGCTATAGTCTTTTATAATGTATATCCTTCATCATCCAACTCATATTGCATATATATCATTAGTTTTATGATATAATCAGAAATGACCAGAATCTGGATATAGAAACCATAAAGAAATATACAAAACCTCTGTGGAGAAGAAGAACCACTATTTTGGAATCATCTATTTTATAGATTAAAACAAGCAAAATTGGACATTCTTATCCCAGCCAGCAATGCAACAGGAAGACAGTAAAATGCTCCTAAATTTAAGGAATTAAAACATCATCTAATCATATCTTAGATCTCAGACACAAATAGACCATAAAAAAGAAAAAAAAATAGCTCAATAATTCCAGTTTCAAACAAAAATATTAACAATTGAATCATACTTTCTTTACATAATCACTCATTCTCATTATCCAAATAATTCATCAATTGCCCATTAGTTTTAAGAAACACTGTCCTTTCCTTTTTCTTTTGATGGTTAGCCAAGAAACGGTTCTCTGATACAGTGTTTGTTTTTTCATTAACAATTACCTTCAGTTTTTAGTTTAAATCGTATTATACAACTTCACAATAGTTCTTCTAAAGAATAAAAAGAGTATCGATTTAATTATTCTTTTACATATTTCTTTTTTAACACTGACGGAGGATGGTGATTTATGTTTGAGCATGCCTATGTTTTGGTATGATTAATTTGTGTAATTTTCTTTATCGTATCTGTGAATTCGGTCTGCTTCTTTGTAAATTTTAGAATACTAGATGATTTAAAATATAAATTTGTCTGCATAATAAATTTGAAGATCTTTAACATTGGCCCCTTTAAAGAATTTTCCATGTAACAAAACCATGAGTATGACACTAAAATATATCATAATATAAATTGAAGGAAACATAATTACTGTACATCATGTTGCACTGTACTCAATTTAATTGTGAGTTTATTGACAAATTGAGAAATATTATATCTTCTACTTCAATTGATTGATAATTATTTGCAAATTTATTTATTGGTCTATAATTTGTTCTGTTCTTTAATCAGAATAAGATAATATTTTTTTCTAAATCAAGTATTAAATTAGGTTTACCAAAATACTCTGTAGCTTGAAAGAATTGATTTCTATAATTTTATGGCCTTAATATGATATAATAAGGGTTATATAGTTAATTTGATATAATAAGGGTTATATAGTTAATTGTATGTCAGACTTATTTATTTCCCTTAGTACCAATAAGCTCTACATAATAAATTATATTTTCTAGTCATGTTTTAACCCATTTCAGTCCTTTTTCATCGTACCAAATCTTATTATTTTTTTTAGAACAAATCATGATCCAAATTAATTATGATACTAAATGCAGTATCTCACACAGCATGAAACTATATTATTTCATTGCACCCACCGCCCATGTTGACACCAACTCTGACTTTGCTTAAAATTTGCCTAAAACAGAATTAAAATAAATTTTAGAGAAAATTTACTACAAAAAAAGGTTGTTTTACGGCTGCATAAAACATTTATTACAATTCCACCTACAATTAAGTAACAATCTACCAACATTCAAGGAGACACTATGCAGATTCAATTTTACGTGTTCTAATAAATTTTTTCATGAGATGTTAAATAAAATCTTAAAATTTAATGTAATAATAATATTAAACTCGTCTAAATAGAGTGAAATAAGTACTTCTTCACAACATTTGTGATGTTGATAACTAGTTTTACTTTCAAAGAAAAATATTAAATAAACATTACCAGTAGATTAGGATTGTAATCCGGATGTCGAGGGTTTATAAAACAATCGTCATAGCATGAGTCTGAATGAACTAAGCCAAGAAACTTCAGCTCACGGTGATGTCGGACAAATCCTTTCAACTCTTTTCTTCCAATTTCATCTTTTCCTGACAAAGAAGTACAAAACATATTATTTTTCACCACGCATTAAATAGAAACAAAGAAAGATTTTAATTTGTTTATTGCCGGATCTAATTTATATTGATGTGTGATACTCAGTCATGTTAACCACTATTTCTATTGTTGATATGGCAATATAATATTTCAAGAGCCAATACAACTCTCAGTTCATTAATATGTTCTTCCTTAAACTAGGCAACACTGCCTATTAATTCATTCTTAACCTCATTTCAGCATTTCTCAGAAAAATCTGTTTCTACATATGTGACACATACAATCCATGTGGTAGAGAATTATGATGAAACAAGTAAATTCCTATAATGTAGAAACAAAGAATGACGGGTCTATTAAAATAAGAGACGCAAGATCTAGTAATAAAAATTTAATGAGTTGTATATACATATATATAAATAAATCAAAGTCGCAAAACAAGTAAATTTTAATAACTTAAAAAATATAAAGATAAAAATAATGCAGACTGTAATATATAAAACTAAAAAGCAGTCTTAAATTTTAATAAATAAGAAAAACATTTTTAAACAAAAGTGCGTTATATACTTGTGTGAAAATTGAACATTGATAAAAATGACAGTGCGTATTAAAAAGCAGTCTAAAATAATATGTTAAGGTCACATAACAAACAGTTGAAACATATTTAAGAAAATAATTATCAAAAGAACTATATCACTTAATAAAAAATATAATAGCACAAACGTCTATAGTGATATGGAAAACAGACTTAATATAAATGGCGCTGTTGAGCGACAACGAAGTATTCATAGAGGCGTTGTACCGCTCAGATTTGTCTTCAAGATGGCGTAAAGATTGTATAGCCGGCATTGTGTGGTTTGTGAATTCATTGGAAAATGAAGGATTGTTTGTAAGGGAGAGTGATAAATTGTGTTCTAATGTGAACATCTACTAGCGTATTGGACATGTACGCTTAGTCGTCGAAATCCAGCAAATATTTTGGGAGGATTCGTTAGATAACGAAATGTGACCATGTGGTAGGAACTACGCCTCGAAGAACTTCTTGTGAACGCAAGTATCGGTAGATATCATAAAAAACCTAGGTATATATTGAACTTTTTGAACAGTTTTGTAAATACTAATAACAATAGAATATAATAACTTTCCAGTCTGCTTTTAAATTTCATTTTTTTCATATAGGCCTATTCTAAATTAAAATTGCGTCTCATTTTTATAAAATCTTAAGTTGTATGTTGTAGATTATAAAGTTATGTTTTGTAACTCATGTATTTGAATGAATTTTTCTTTTGTAAAAATATTTTGATTATGAGTAAGTAAAGAAGTTTAGTTATTCGTCACAATGTTTTGAATTTCATTGGTTCCCACAATTAATTATCCATGTAGCGAGTACTTTTGCAGTAACGAAACACACCCCGGTAAATCAAATTAGAATAAAATGTTTTGTGTAAAATACGAGATGCATGATTATTAGATATGACACATATGAGACTATTTTGAGGGAAAGGACGCTTGCCACGTATATTATTGTAATCTTTTACAATAAATTTTGCACTATGACGTGGGTTGGCGGGATAGTCACAGATGACGTCATATAGCATTGAGACATTATATGTGAAAGATTGACAGATGTTTTAAAGGTAAATAAAGAAAGTTTCTTGAGGTTAAGTGTTAGTTTTTTGATTTGAAAGTAAAGTAGTTTGATCAAAGGGTGTTATTATTGGAATTAAATAATAAAATAAGTGTTAAGCAAAGGATAATTCACATATAATCTTTTTATTAATTAAATTTGAACAATTTTTTTATTTCTATTTTGAATTTCCACGACTTAATTTTTTTTCTTTTTTTGAAAAAGTTTATTTACAAATTATATTTTATTTTTTATAACGCCTAACGTTATACATATCACATTTTAGAACAGGTTGGCCTTTTGTATACAATGTATTCCTGTTGTCAAACTTAATGCTGTAAATTTATTTATTACAGATCAAAAGAGCAAAGTGAATGCCACATAAACATTAAATTAAGCTAACCGTTTCAGATTTAATAAAATTAATAACCAGAAAACTCCCAAACCTTAATCTGTTATACAGTAGAGCGTCAATAATCCGGACGTCAAATATCCGGACCGTCAATAATCCGGATTCAATTCCGGCCAAAAAAAAAAAAAATTGACATGAATGTTGTACGAACATACAAATTTTTGTCAAACAAAAGCCTTGATGCGACAGACTGGGCGGAATTGTCTTACTGCCACAAAAGAATGCGAGGGTATTCTGCTCATAGTAGGGGAGGAGGGAGGGGTAAACAACAAGTCTAACTATGTACCTGAACACCTGCCGCTTCCCGTGATTTCTTTGTTAGTTGCGTCTCTTGACTACACGCTGTTACTACACCTGTACTGTATTGTTTTCTGTGCAACTTATTAAATTGTACTTTAACTTCAATCGCCAATCGTTTGCGTTACATACTAAAGCGAACCACTTCTGTAGTTCAAAAATCAATAACATACTTTTTTAAGAGCTCTAGCAATGTATGAACTGTTTAGTATTCTGTAAGTACATATATACTGTATTGTACATTACATATTACTGTAGCCTATGTATGTATATTCTATCTTTTAAATACATTATAAGTTCATATTAATTAATGGTTTTATTTATCTGCTTCAATTATTTAACCACTAAAGTGAATTACTAACAGTTTTATCAAGTTTTCTTTTTGATATGAACTTAAACAAATTTTAAAAAAAATTTTTTAATTTAAAATTTTTTTTTTTCGAAAATCCGGACATTTTGATAATCCGGACAGGGTCCGGTCACAATTAATCCGGATTATCGACGCTCTACTGCAGTGGTCTTCAACCTTTTATTATTTAAGGGCCAAATTATTGTCATGGAGGACTTGGAGGGCCGCATTGATTAAGCGTGTATATACATATACATATATATATGTATGTGTGTGAATTTTGTCTCAGGTTAAAATAATTTACATGAATTTGTTATAACATTTTATATTTGTTGATAACTGTATTAAACATCAATATTGAAAACAATATAGGTCTACTTGACATATATTTAAACATGTTATAAAACTCAAAATTAAACTGAAAACATCAAATTTGTGACTTTTGTAGTTTAGTGAGAAATTTGACATTGTTTATCTTTTACTAATCTGTCAACATTAGCTTTTATGTCAGATGTGGCAATTCGAAGAGAGTTCTCTAAATGAGTGTCAGAGATACGGTTTCTCAGTTTCGATTTCACGTTCTTCATTCTTGAAAATAGCTGCTCACAGATGTAAGTGCTGCCAAAAAGAGATGCTGTGGCCAGAGCATGAGATCTGATTGCTGGAAATCGATCACCTTCAACATACAATGAGTAAAACTCCAGAAGTCCAAAGTTTTTAAATTTCTCTTGTAAATCGCTATTGCACTGAAAGTCAATAAGTTCCATTTGTATATTTCCGGAATAGTCTTCCACATTAACACTGAAAGGAGCACAAAAAAGCTTCATCATAGTTTTATTTTGCTTGAAGTCTAAAAACCTGTTGCTAAAATATTGCTGTAACATGGAGAGTGCTTCGCTGTACTTTTCTTTGTTTTGAACTTCACATTGTGACAGTGTTGGAAAATGTGTGAAGTCGCCTTGTTGTACTTGATTCTTCCACAAACTAAGTTTCCTCTCAAACGCCTCAACTTGATCAAAGAGATTGTGTATCATAGCATTCTTCCCTTGTAGCCTAATATTCAAGTCATTGAGATGTATTGAAATATCAGTTAGGTACCCAAAATCAGCCATCCAACTGGGATCTTTGAAGTAGTGAACTGCCTTCCCTTTACTCTCCATGAACATGCAGATTTCTTCTTTCAAATCAAAAACCCTTTTTAAAAACTTTCCTCGACTGAGCCAACGAATCTCTGTGTAATAAATTACATCACCATACTCTGCATTCATCTCACTAAGGAAGGTTTAGAATTCCCTGTGGTTCAGTCCTTGTGATCTGATAAAATTCACGATTTTAGTCACATCTTTAATGTCATCTTTGAAACCAACACTTTTTGCACACAAATTTTCTTGATGGATAATGCAATGATATTGTATGAACTTTTCATTTTCACTTGCATCTTTTCTAATCAGAGCTACAACACCTTCATTTTTTCCCGTCATTGCTAGGGCCCCATCAGTTACAACACTGCTCAAGTTATCCAGATTTAGGCCAAACCGGTTTAAAGTTGAAGTCAAAGCCTTGTAAATATCAGTGCCTTTAGTAGTGCCCTTCATTGGAAATAGTGCTGCCATTTCCTCGGTAATAGAGAAATTTTGATCGATTCCTCTAATAAAAATGGCTAACTGAGCTGTATCTGTAACATCAGTGCTTTCATCAAGTGCTACTGAATAAAAAACAAACTTTGAAGCACGGTCTTTAAGTGAAATTTCAATATCCTGAGATAGCTCCTCAATTCTTCTGGCAACTGTGACCCCAGATAAACTAACCTTTGAAAACAAATGTTTTTGTGTTGGGCATAGGATTTCAGCTGCCGATTCCATACACTGCTTTACAAACTCACCATCTGTGAATGGCTTTGATTGCTTAGCAATTTGTTCAGAAATGATATAGCTAACTTTAACACTTGATTCACTTTCGGCGTTTTGCCGAGTAAATGTAAATTGTTGATTCTCAAGTTTTTTCCTTAAATCTCGCACCTTATCCAATCTAAACTGACCTTGTACTGCGTCCATCTTGGAAGCGTGCTTTGAGTCATAATGCCGCTTTAAATTGTACTCTTTCATTACGGAGACAGACTCATTACAAACCAAACAAACGGGTTTGTTTTTTATATTTACAAAAAAAGTATAGATCAGTCCACTTTTCTTGAAACACTCGGCACTCATCGGTAATCTTCCGTTTCTTACTACACGAAGCCATTATTCACTAAACTTAAACTAACATTCACTTGCGGGCAGACAATAGAAATAGGTGAAACAGACTGAGACAATGACACTGGCGTGGGTTGCGATGCTACGAGTGACCTTGAGCATCAGGGTTGCCACTTAACGAAAATTCCCTACTACTGCCGAAGCAATTGGCCAACTTCAGTGCTGCAACGTTTTCCTATTTGTTTGGAAACAAAATCATTCGGCGGGCCACAAAAATATACACGGCGGGCCGTGGGTTGAAGACCACTGCTCTACTGTATTTAATGAAAATATTATTTAAACATTGCATTAAGAATATTAAATGTAAATATTTACAAATGGCAACTAGATTATAAAACCATTTTAATGGTGGTAAAATAAAGGAACTACGAGGGTGTTACAGGCAGATGAACAGACAAGTCAAAACTCTAAAAAGTAAACAATTGTAACTGCAAACACAAATATTACTTAAACATAAAACAATGTTTTAAAGAATCCTTCTTAAATAATCTCCATGTTGTTATACAGTAAAACGATATACATTAAAATATCCAATATGCAGGATTCAATACCTAATATTTTCAAAAGATTTTAATACAAAATACACCATTTACATTAGGTGATTTTAAACACTAAATTTGTCACAAAACCTCCGTATATTAATTTTTTTTCAGAAACCATTTTCACTTTGTAGACATGACACATAATTTATAAATTTCAGTTCATATAAGTTATCAAGCCAAAAAAACACGATTCCCACTGCACCGATGGTTACTGAGCATAAGATGTGAACTGCTGAAAGTGCAAAAAGAAATTGAAAGACATGTGACAACACAATAATGATAAAGCGTTGAACTTAAGTCACTGTTACTCATCCTCTTTATCTAAAAAGATATTTACAAAATGGTTAACCCAACAGATGACACTTCATAGTTATAAAGCATGGTAAAAATAGCTTGTATTCCAATAATAGAATTAAAAATATTTTACTATATATTTTCAGAATTAATGTTTGGTCTCAAAAAATAATATTTATATTTTATTTATATTAATTAGTATATTTACATTAATTTATATTTGATTCTAGCGTATGATATTTAGTTTGAATAAACAAATAAAAGAGCACTGTGGCGACAAAATCACACTGATTTAAATAAAAACCCAAACCACAAAACAAGGAGCAAAAACTATAACTAAACAACTAAATTGTAAGTTAAGTTTAATACCTTACCCTTATGTACATTTCGATGACATGGTCATCATCCTCAGAGGGTTTTAACACTACTAAAGTATACATAAAATATTACAACCTATATTACTGTACACGCCCTCCCCCCACTCCTCCCCATACCGGTTAATCAAGACCGACCTGGTGGGGGTGGGGGAATGGGAGGAGCCACATTAAATCTACTAATATGTATCTATTATTAACAATAAAAACCAATTTAACAATAAATTAAAAAACTATTAAATACAAAAAATAACAAACTGGTCTACTAAAACTAAAAACAGTCAAACAGAAATTAAAATAATAATAATAAAATAAAATAAAAAACTAATAGGCCTAATGAAATAAATAAAAGACAAAAGAAATTAAATACTTAATAAAATAAAATAACATAAACTTAAAACCCAATGTTAACAAATACAGATCAACAAAAATAAATAATATAGGTCTTTTAAAAAATATACAAATAACTGAAAGTTAAAAAATTAAATTAAGGTTAAGAAATATTACCAATTATAAATACAGTTTGAATGTGCTAAGATGTTTTAGATAATATAATATGTAGTTTTAAATATATTATTTTCAAAAACTCATTCTCTCTTTTTAATTCTAAATGTACCGCTATGAAATTTTAATAGCAAAAGGAAAGTTAAGAACTTTGTTACAACAATTTTTTAAGAGCTGTTCTTTTTAAAATTTCAATATTACAAATAATGTAAATAGATAATAACACTTCTCAATTGTAATACCTTATCAATTTAAATAGCTTTTATAAGTTCTTAATTTTCATTTTTTATTGTGAACAATTTGAAATGCATAATATTAATTGATGTACAAGGATAACAAAGATTCAGTTCAATAAATATAAGACTACATTACTCAGTTCATGAAATAATGGCAGTAAGTATAACAACATATACGTCTTAATACCTACTGTTTCCAGATGCAACAACAGTATTAATATATCTTAACTCAACTTTAACCAGATATTCCTCAAATACTTTTAAAAGAACTCTTACCTGAAATGTCCAATGCTGTGAGGTGAGGAACAGCATCGAGGCTGTTTAAAAAGTCATTTGTTTTAGAACCAATTGAAACAAACATTTCAAAGGGATGATTATCTTTGTCTTCAGACATGTCAAGCGTGCGCAATTCTTTCATTTCAACCAAAATATCTTCTTTTGCAGTAATCTATAAACAACCATTCAGAAATTGAATTGCCATTACAGCCGAGGGACGTATGGCGAATGTTTAGTATGATGAAAGACAGCCATTGTACATTTCAAATTCGTTCAAGGACAGTTAAAAACATAAGATGGATATGACAATATATTTCAGATTAATAATAAGAATCTGATTTAGTAAAAGTAGAATTTATTATAATTTGTATCATATTAACACAACTATAAAAATTAAAAGTGGTTTAAAATTTACACAAAAATAATAGATAAACATAAAACATACATAGAATAAATTTAAAACAAAAACCTCCTTTTAACTAAGATCAAAAAAAAAAAAAAAATAAGCGTTTTATTTTTTAATAACACTTAAGTCTTTTTATTGATAGTTAGTTTGGGGTCAAATAGTCAAAAAAATGTACTTACATCAAACCTTAAATGTAAGCTTCATTTTAATATCATTTGTAACAAGAAATGAAGGACCAACCAAGGACAGACCAAGATTCTGGATGCATGGCTCTGGTTTGAGTCCATAAAGTGAGGGGTGTGCGATGATATTTTTTTAAAAACATTGACATGAATTCCGCTTGCATCTGGGATAACTACTTAATTAGAAAATGACTCATTTCTCTTGTACAACAGATATGTTAATGCTCTTTATACCAACCCCAGAAATCCTAGTACAATAATAATTTACTTCCTTGTAAACCTACTAGATATTATAAGTTTTTCTGTTAAAATCTTTTTTAAAGTATTATATTTGTATGCTACTATATGTCCCTCTTCAACGCAACAGAATGTCAGTATAACATTAGTTTAAAATTTTAGTGGTATTTTTAGATTAAGCAATTATTAAGACCTTTAAGATGAAATGCATTATCAAATATTTTTAAACTGAATATTTTTAATGCAGTTCAAATAGTTTAGTGTTATTAATATAATTTACTTACTTGGTAAACTAATGTTTATAAAATTAAAATTGGGCGGTACTACCTACACTTAATTTATAATTTTGCTGATAGTCTTTATTCAAATTTGTAGATAGGATGATTCCATCTTAGATTTTTTTAAATTAATCAAACAAAATATTTCTGCAACACAAATACTGGTTGCAAACTAGTACTAGTAGCACCCACCCCCCAACAAACCAACCCATATATGTACTAACAAACAGGAACCTACCAGATAACGGTATTGTAATTGTTTCCTATATTTTTTTCCCTATTGTTTTTAATTTTCTACTATAGACTATTAGTGATCTCTGTTTGACATTGAGCTACTAATACAAACAATTAAAATAAATAAGTTCACAGAAATACTAGTTTACTCAACAGAACGCAAGCCGGATGGCTGGTTTAAGGTTTGCTGTTTATGTTTAATTCTCATGAAACTTAAACAAACTGACATAAGGAAAGAAGTTTTTGCCCAAGAAACTTTCTCACAGACAAATGTCTGGCCAAAAAATAAAAATCTTCTTGTATGTCAGCTTTATCACTGAAACTTTACACATTGTAAATGGAATAATGCTCTTTAAGAAAATATATTTTGATAAACAAATATAACATTTAATATTACTGTACTATTCAAATGGTAAACTAATTCTGCAAAAGTTGATGGAGTTTTAATTTATTTTGGTAAAACCCCTTTGAAATGTAGTAGAATTGAAGGGCTGTGTTTTAAAGTGAAACAATGTAATATGGAATTAACCCTTAAAGCGCTAAGCTAAAATATGGGCTACAGCTCATTTAGAGTTAAAAAAGTATATATTTATTTTCTCAATGTTCTTTTAAAATTTTAATTCTAAGAAGTACACTCGAAAAATACTTAACTAATTTTAAATTGTTTTAAATGTTTTTTAAGAATAAAAAAAATCAAACTAAACTTAGCAAAATTTACAATTATTCAAAAACTAAATACATAAAAGCAATACTTATTATTGTGTAAAAAATAAAATAACTCTAAGAAAAACAAGAACTTATACAAAACTAAAACTTCAGAATGAATATCAGTCAGCTATCAGTACAAACAAACAAGGAACAGCTGTGTGAAACAGATGCGTCTATAGGTGTAAGCCACGCTAAGAACACTTGAGATATGTAATATATGTGAGTTTAAGGGAATTAGAATAATAAATAAGGGCGTAACGTAAAAGGAGGGGTTTTGCAAAGTTTAGATGATTTCGGCAAATTTTAGATAACATTTTAAAGTAATAAACATAGAAATCCGAAGGGAGAATGCAGGCAGCTTTATATTTTTATTAATATTAATCACTTAATTTTTGTTATAAAACAAATTCGTAAAAGATAAAAGATAATAGTAACATTAAAATATGGACGTAAAGTCTGGAATACAATATAGATGACGTCACAAGACTATAGCCTCGCATTAAGGCGTCAAACAATAAAATAACAGGTTCTTAGCCTCAAAGCAGGTCTGAAATGACACTAAGGTGTTTCTGATTGGTCGAAATTGATCACGCGAGATGACGTCAGTGCGTGAACCGTGACAAGAACCATCGAGTAGTAAGAGACGTGTTTCTATTGCGTTGTAAGCAATGTTCACTAAGTACTGAAAGTCTGTGATATTTCTTAAAGAAATATGCTTTAAGTTATGGCAAAGTGTGCATAGAGACTGCGTGATCACGCGAAAGCAATAATGGTGAAGATCAGACAAAATTTGTAGAAGTTAGTAAGGTTGGAAGTTTGTAAAGGTATAGCGTGGGTTTCAAACCAAGATGGCCGGGGAGATGGCCAATAATAAAATAAAAGCTATAATTATTAAAGTTCTCAGGACTTGCGGCACCTTAGGACGCGAAGTGTTATTGATTTTTCGCAAAACGTTGTGATTGTGTATACTGTATATTAATTTGTTTACAGGATTTTGTGTTGTGTTTTGTTTGTTGTGTAACACGAAGCCTTGCTTCGAAGAATTTTGATTTGACGACACCACGTCATGTCTAGCAACTGTACATTTGGAACAGCAGTAAAGGCGGATGAAGTCCATTAAGAGTTTAGTCTATATACTATATTACTAAAAAAAGGTAAAATTTGTTTGTTTGTTTGTTTGTTTATTTGTATGTTTGTGTGTTTGGGTAATCTCTGGAACTACTGAACCGATTGAAAGAATAGTTTTACTAATAAAAAGTTTTACTACCCCTGAGTAACATAAGCTACAATTCATTTTGATAAACAAATTTTTTATTTCAATATTTGTAAATTTAGTCGGAAAAAATTCTTAGGTTATGCCTGGACCAATGAATTACCACAACAACCAATTGAATAAAGTAAGAGGCAAAAAAGCTGTTTGCTCTAATATTTCCATTAACGCCTGATTTCAAACTTTAAAGCAACCATTTTTCGTATTTCTAACTCTTAGGTCAGGTTTTTATTAAAGTGTAGACCAGAGCCTTGCTGGTTCTTTTAACCTTTATTATAACTGCTGTTATGAAATATATATACGAAATAATTTGATTTGAACATTTAACATTATTTCCCATCTTAGTTTTCGGGTTATTATTAATCCTACACCTTTATTATATAAAAAAAAAACATAACATGATTATGTGCATAGAATGTTCCAACGGTGTTTGCGTGCGGAGCACGCAGGGGTTTCCCCTAGTAATAATTTATAAAATAATGTTGTGTTTCAATTTAAATTACCTTATTTCCATTGTTAAAGTATTGTTCTTCATCATGATAGCAAGTTACAGCAGTAACAGCAAGTTACAACAGGCTCTCAACATACTAATTTCTAGATGAACATCAAAATTAAGCGATGCCTACATCTTAGAAATTCTATAACTTTTGATTGGTTGAAGATAAAATGGCAAAAGTGTATATAAAATTGAAGAAAATTTAATGTTCTACAACTTTGTTTTTGAAATTTTTTCTGAGAAACGGTCGTGGAAGGCATTATAAGCAAATGTTTATCAAAAAGAGTGAGGTTAACACGATTTTTTCAAAAATTGTCGATTTTCAATAACTTATATCTCGAAAACCGTTGGGAATTCGACAAGTATGTACAGAAACTATTTTATAGAAAATTTAATTAACTTTCATTTTTATTTGAAATTTTTTTTCTACAATGCACCGTTTCTGAGATATATGCGTAAAACCTAAATGTGGAACCATTCCACCCCCCCTCCCGCCTTGTGCTCACCTCCTAGGGGTGGGGACTTTTAGTATGTTTACCTCCTAACTTCTCCTAACAAAGTCATAAAGTCAAAAATTATCGCATATTCCATGCACTCTACACCCCTCTTTTGAGCACTCATTGACCGGACTAATTATAAAATACACCATATATGTAACAAAGATTTACCCGTCAACTGTGACAAACACAGATCTGGCAGGGCTATAATGTATTTTCAATTTGGGGTTAGGTTTGATTGTTTTTGTTGTGAGTAGAGGGATAATAATTTATTGAATTGAAGTAAAATTAATAAATAAAGTAAAATACATAAATTGAAGGTATAAGAGCACAAATAAATGTTACATAGAAAGGAAATTTTTTTTAATGTAAAAACTACTTAAAAAACTTGTCAAAATTCATTTTATTTTTATTTTTTTATTATTATAAATAAATTTGTTTTGTAAACGGCTCGCAAGGCAGCAGCACGTTACAGATAGTAGACTCATTTGCTCTGGTGACAGAACACAGACCGATAAGGCGTGACAGACATTGCTTATATTTTTGATTTGGTCTAAATATACTCAAAGAACATCACTTTGCACTCTATTGGAAGTTTCGTGAACTGTGGAATCATCTAAGCATGTGTTTGTGTATTTGCATTTAAAGGCGCTAACAGCGCTTAGAGATTGGGTCGTGCCGCGTCTAAAGGCGCTAACCGCCCATTAAGGGTTTAAGAGCCAACATTTTTTGCATGGTTAGTAGCAAAACGTAAGCGGGCCATAAAATTTTGGTAAAATCAGTATGGCTTAGTGGTAAAGATCCTGGTTCATTCAAACCACAGCTCACTTGTAAATTAGTTGCAAAGTGCGTGCTGGGGAAATGTATTGACATAAAATTATTACAACTTAAATTATAACCCTTCAAAGAAAAGGTTTAAAATAGTACGCTATTCATGTCAAACAATTAATTGCTGTACAATTAAAAATCACATAGATATTGCAGATGTTATAGGTCTTAAAAGTTATGTTATTACCACACAAAATTATAGAATTAGATATAAAGTGTTGAAACTGGATGTATAAGTTTTATATTGAGTGAATCAAGAAAAAACAGTTTATTTATATTATTACCTTAAGGTTATACATGGCTAACGATTTGAGTCTATTGCGGCATTTTCGTAATGATGTGATGTCATCTACTCTTGTATTTGATATATCTAAACTTTCTAATTGAGGTAAATCTTCAGTTACAATTTCTAAACCATGTCTGTTAAAGTCTGTATTGCTGACGTCCAATGATTGTAGGGCTTGTAATTTCGATAGAGCTACTACAACACAATATCTGTAAAACAATAATAATTTTTGTAATAAAATTAGTATGTTACAAAAATAATTACAAATATGTTAAATTAGGCATACTATATAATAAGATATTATAAATTTAGAAATAAATAAAATCAAATGCAATAATATTTCATTTAATTTTACAGATATATGGAATTTTTTTTTTTTTTTATTAAGGCGAAAAACCTGGGTAGTTATTATTGCCTGGATAATGAAGAGCAATTGCATAGTGCTCATACGATCACACACAGGTATAAAATTAAACTTTTAATTTACACACACTAAAGACACTACACGATAAAATAACAACGATAACAACAATAATTACACAATAACAAATTGTTACAGGGCTGTAAAAGGCCATATTACCTAACAACGAATAAAGCTCTAATTAAAATAACAAGTAATAAATCTAAACATGGTATTTAAGTTTCGTAATTAAATGTATATTGTTTTCAAATATTTCCAATTACATTCAACCGATGGAGGAATGCTAACACCATATTAATGGTTTGGGAGTCATCACCCAGCATCCTCCAAATGCAAATTGGTAGGCAAAACCTCTTACGAACATGTTTTAGCTTTTCACAATCTAAAAGTAGGTGTTTAATTGATAGGAGATTTAAGAAGTAAAGACAAAGCGTCGGAAACCAACGTGGAAACTCCCCCGTGGGTTGGCCGTGGGTTAACCCAGAACGGCCAATGCGTAGACGAGAAACCACCACTTCCTCTCGACGGCTTTGGTGGTTTGAGGACATCCATGGCCGAACAGTATCTTTAACCCTTCAACGTGTGACTTTTTATGAGAGAAACTCCCCCGGCTGCGGGACTTTTTAAGCTTTCAGGAGTTATGAAACATGTTTGTATAAAAACGTTACTAACTAACTTATTTTTTGGAATATTTTAATGATTCTTTTACTAAATTAAACAGCAGATTACATTCTTTTTGGTAATATCAATAACACATGCGTTTACTTGTGATAACATATTTACATACCAGTCAAAAGTTAGTTTTAGTTGGTAGTCTTATCACAAAACACAAACCTAAGAAAACACCAATAAAAACAATATAAAATATTCAAAACATGATTTCCGAACGTAATCAATCAACTAACAAACATAAAAACACTACAAGTGATCAAATGTAAACAAAAACGTAGTAAACACAATGTCACAAACTTGTATGGTAAAACAGCTGTTATACTGCTGAACTAATTTTGTCAAGAAATTCAACAGAATTATCGTAAGTATTTTTTTTTAAATCAGCCAATAGTTATGCTACAATATTTACAATTATACTACATTATGCTGCAATATAAATCGCTTCGAGATAGTTTCATGTTTAGCCGCTAGATGGAAGAATCTGATGTAATTTTCCTGAGCGTATGTTATACGTCAAAACACGCCAAGGCAAAAACAATCCCGGCGTATCACGTACGGCAAAACACGTTGAAGGGTTAATTTGGCGCAGTTTATTTCCTTGTCACGCTTTATTGGGATGGTTAATTTTGCTTAAAAGTTTATACCTAACTTTGCCGAGCAACCTCCCTCATTAAGCCTGCTTAGACGCAAAGGTCAAGAGTTTGCTTGGAAACAAGAATAAGATCAAACCTTTCAATATCTGCATAATGCAATCACACAAACTCCTGTGCTTTGCAAAGCAAACTTTTTGTCAAGTAAGTTTGCGTACGTTAGGAGCAGTTCTACTCTAGGAAATGAATGGTTGACATCAATCTATTTATTAACTATGATTCCTACACTCTCACATCTGCGGAATGAAATTCTCTTCAGTATATGAGTCAGAATGTCCGGGCATTATCTTTGGATTAGAGAAATTCCGTCAATATACCACGAGTTTCTTCTAGAAACTGACAAACAATCCCTGTCTTGGCTACCAGCACGTCTTCGTCAATTAGGTAAAATGGAACTGTTGAATTGCAAAGTTAAAATTTTGAGCAGCACAAATGAGGAAAACACAGAACGTCATAACCGTCTCTCCAGAATGTTTGAACTGGAAAAGACATCTCATGGAGGAATGGCTCCTGCAGTAGCCAAGAGCTTTTATACTCGCGAGCGATTGAACATTTTTTCTTCAATTTTGCCTATCCTGAGATCAATCTTACACAAAAACGCACAAAGTTTGTTCTCGAATGCAAATATATTACCAACATCTTTCAAATTTTCATTTCCAGAACCTTGAAGTTGTAAGTTTAATTGGTTCAAGTAACCAAAAACATCCACTAGATAAGCGAGTTGAATCTCAAAGCTTGGTTCACGCAGTTGTTCCACAAAATGTTGAATTTTAGTCTCAATAAAAAATACTTTTACCTCCTCTCTCAACTCATATAAGCGTGTCAACATATTGATTTTGACAGCCAACGCACCTCAGTATGATAAAATAGTGTCTCATGTTCGGAGTTTAATTCTGCCCACAACATTTTGAAAAAACTTGTGTATTTTGCACTACCTTTAACAGAGTTCACCATCTTATGGCCAATTTCATAGCATGCAATAAGTCTTCCGGAATGGTTTTTGATGATAATGCTTGACGGTGAATTATACAGTGCATTGTAACTATATCAGGGTTCTTCTCCTTCACTAATGTTGCTAGTCCTGAACGTGATCCCAGCATAGCAGGTGCTCCAATGGTACAAAATCCTGCTAGCTTCTCCCACTCAAGGTCATGCTTCTCAAAGTAACACAAATGATTTTCATGACATCTGTTCCTTTTGATGTTGTTTCCAACTCTTGTAATATTAAAACTTCTTTTATTTTGTTCTCTTCTCCCAAATATCGAACAAAAACTAGCAACTGGCTGCATTGAGACACGTTGGTACTCTCATCACACTGCAAAATAAAATAAGGAGATTTTTTAATTTCACAAACTAACTGGTCTTCAATAACAGTGGACATGGTATCCATTTGTGCCTTCACTCTATTGTTGGATAAAAGAATATCTTGCATTTTCCTAGGAGCTTCAAGTCCTAAAACCTGTTCTCCGCCTTGGCGATTAAATGAAAAATTTCAAATGAAGCTGTGACAACTTTTCAGACGATTCATATGCTGCACCTGTTTTTAATAGTTTAATTTTCTTTAAGTTTTCTAATTTTCCAGCGAAGAATTCAGGTGGCCGGTCACTTATGTTAGCATGATTTGTCTTTTAATTACATTCTAGCTTTGCAGGTTACAAGGCTTCATTGCTGAGAACGGCGGCACAAATCATGCACTGAGGTCTAATCTCTTTATTTACTTGTAAATCTGAACTTGATATAATCACTGACTTCCGTTTTGGAGACATTTTCAATGGAAAATGTACGGACAAATAAGTACAGGCAATAATATCACACAATCTTATTAGAAACACAGCACAACTACGCACAAACCGCGCTGCTCCGCTAGACTCGCCGCTACGAAGTGCTGACTGAAACAGAGCAGTGAAATGAAGAAACTAAATAGAAGTAGACGTTGCTGGTTCGACTGTTTCAAACAGCGCTGCCAGACATCATGTGACGCCCATAGACCTAGCCACAAAGTGTTCACCTGTTATAATGTTATTGGAAGCTCGTTTTCTACATGATACACTATTATGATTGTGTTACGATATATTCTAATAATAATTATGTGTAAGATAATTCTATAAATATCTAATATTCATCAGGACGAAAGTATTTACTTAATCTTGTTCAATGAAAATCGTAATTTTGATTTAATCACGGGAAAATATTACTTTTTTATAAGTAGTCACCGGGCTCTCGCGGACCACCCCCGAGGCTTTCACGAACCACCGGTTGGGAAACACAGTTTTATATTGATATTGTTCTTTTAAAAAATGTATTTTTAGTGCTAGTTTTTTTTTTTTTTTAATTGCTAGTATAGTTAAATGTTATAGTGTATTCAACAAAACCCAAAATATTCAATTTAATATACCTTACTTAGATATAATTAATAAAGGTTATTATAATCCAAATTCAAAACTTACTTAGGGCCATCCATAAAAGCACTGTGAGCAACATTTAATGACCGTAGGTTTTGTAAAGTCCATTCACCTAAACACCCTATTAAATCATTTACAGTTACTTTTAAACCACGTGTTTCTAATTCTGATATTTTATGAAGTTTTAAAGTCCGTAGGCCACGAGTTGTCAGTTCGCTAGCATCAGGTATACAGACTCTCCTGAAAAATTCCAAAAGAAATTACAAAATAATATTTGACAAAACCAATTTTTTAAGGTAAATTTACTCTAAAAGTGCTGTAAATCTAAGATTTAAGTGTAGCGTAAATTTATAAATTTTGTGTAGTAAAAACAAAATTAATTTAATTTTTCTTTTCTTGGTTATAAATATTAACCTAGGATCAGTTAAACAAATTTTATAATGCCAACTGCCTTATTTTTTCTTTGATCAAAAGTCAAACTCATAGGTTTACAGTAAATAAAAGCAATGTATTTTTCATCAATTATTTGTTATTAGTATTTAAATCATTTTAAAAGCGCTTACCAAAATTCTATTTAAAGTTAAATAAGCCTAACTAAGAACAAATAATTGGCAATATAACAAAAGCATTTTGAAATTATATCATTACAAAATATTCTAAGTGTGAAATTATATTTTTAAACGACATTCAAGTCCTAAAAAAATATTACAGCTGTAAAAATACTTAAAAAATCACAGAGTTCAGCAATTTTAAGAAAAATCCTTAGTATTTCATCTTGTTAATACTTTTGGACCTTTCTAAAACTACACTAAGGCATGCCGCACACGGGTAGTTGACCATGCTATGCATGCGAGAAAAGCATTTGACACTCGTCATTTAAAAGAACGATAGTCATTTCCCTCGTTTCATGTCAGCCGATGGGTCGTCAAGCTATCGTCAAGGAAGCTCCATCCCAACCTTCAGTGGATTGCTTTCAAAATGCCAAGTTCTTCATGAAGTAGTGAGGATGAGCATGTATTATATTATATTACCACTACATCAGATAGTCCAGGAGATCACGAAAACAACGGAGATAATGCCAACCTATCTTTGAGTATTGAAACAAACATTTTAAATTCAGGATATGTACGAATGTATATTTGATCAATGATTAATAATCTTTATGAGGATATGCTTGTATTTTTTTTTTTTTTAATATAAATTATTTCTTGCCTTTAAGGTTGATTTTCTGCCAATTTTAGCCTACGATTTCTCTACATTTTTTCTTGCATAACCAGGTTAATCATAAATTTACGGATATTTTTCAACCTCCCCTTCGAATTGAATACTTGTAACCACACATGCGAGGAATCGTTTGGCTTGAGAACTGCTTTACAGAATGCTTGAAACGCTCTCACAACGAGACTACGTTTCTCACTCTTGAAGATAGTTAGAAGCACTATTAGCAGATATTTGCGATTTATGAGTATTTAAAATTTTTGAGTTACAGCCATTTTTATTTTTTCAAAATTGATTTCGAGTGGTTCAACCAAATATCGTTGTGTTGCATATCGTTTGAAAGCTTATTTAATTCTGAATTCAAAAAGAATAATAATTAATATTAAAACAAAAATAGTACAGCAAAATGGGGCAAAATCGGAAAACACGATTTCGTTGTTTTTTGGCCGCCATTTTTAATCGGTTAAAAATATGGATGTGCAAATTTCACCATTGGTTTTTTCTTGAAACTCTACATCGAAATGATGTATCACATGACCACCTTCCTATTTAAAAAAACAAAGTTACATTCATAATGGCAGATCGAAGATGGCGGATAAATTTTTTGATATCTTAATAAAATAGTATTTTTACATAGAGTAGGTTCCTCAATCACATCTACCTTCAAATTTTCCTTATGTACAAAATATTAATCCGTACGTACCCAGGCTTAATTGTACGGTTTTTGAGTAATTTAGGTTTGAAATTTTGAAACAGCCGCCATTTTGAAACTCATGATTGGATTTAATCGCTTATTTTTCTTGAGATATATCATTGTTATATTAAATTTCATGCCAAGTTTAAACTCAATCAGTCAAACCGTTCTCTAGATACGAATTATTTTGTACATAAAACAAAATGGCGGATATCTAGAAAACAAAGCTTTTCGAGTATGAACTTTTTTTCTTATTTTGACCCATAGAATCATTCCCCGAAGATTGGCACTTTACTTATGGGACACCCTGTATAGCCCTATATGCTATACAAATTGCAAAAAAAAATAAAAATTTCATTTACTTTACTAGTTATTTTCATTGTGAATATAAATGATACATTTTCCTATAGCCTCACTTTATTAAATTATTTAAGGTAATATTCTAAATTTATGAAGTAATTGTAGTTATTAGAAATGAAGGAAAAACATTATTTGTAAGACATGAAATATTTAATTTAGGTTAGGAAAAGGTTCTTTATACATAAAATCACAATAATATTCAATAATTCATTGACTTAAAGTCTTTGAGTTCATTTAAAAGTTTGATATGATTAAAATTTGATTTCACTTGTTAATATTCGGGGATTCAGTTAGGTAGAGGTTAGAGAATTTTACCAAAAGTTCATATTTAAATACATTACCTAATTTGTCTCGGAGAGGGGTATTCGTGTTGACTAGAATGTTACTGTAAAATAACGCAATCGGTCAGCTAGTGGCATTTAAAATATTAAAAGATATGCTCACCTTAGGTTTGATAACTTTCATTGATGTAGGCAAAAGTTCTTAAAAATTTCGGCAAGAACCATTATTGTCTATTGTTTTTTAATTTATAAATCGTGTTTAAATATTATATTAGATCTCTATTATCAGTTTTGAAGAATGATATCGTCAATATTAGCATTAGACCCTAATATCACACATCACACTTAATTCAACTTTATAGATCGGCGTTGTTTATACTTCTCAAATAGCCGCTTTCTTCCCGGCGTCTTCCTTCTCGTTGGTGTTAGTTTGGTTGCAATCGTCTTTCTCGTTCTTTATTGGAGGTCTGAAATCATCACGGGTCAAATATGGTCTGTTGTACAGATGAATGAAGTTGAATTGCACTCGTTCTGGTTGGTTGGACAGTCTCACACCTCCTCTGACGTCAACTCTTTGTTTCATGGATGTTTGACTTGATGTTTACATTTATATTGATTTAAACCAAAGTTGTTAAAATTCAATTTAACATTCAATCAGTTACAATGTGCTGAGGTTGGCAGCACTATTCTCTTTTCTAAAAGATAAGCCATCGACTAAAAATGTATCAGCAGGGAGGTATGTAAATTATGCCAGCTTTGTATTTATTTTTAACAGGTGATGATGACTCTAAGGGTTTTTCATTTAAAAAAAATATATTACATACTTCGATTACGTTGTAGATTACATTTTAGTTCATACATGATGGCAGCTCTACCACAATATGGTGTGAGGGCATAATGTACATTTTACCCGAAGCAAATTCTATGAATATCAGAAATTCTGTTAAAGATATCTTAATGGTCGAAGAACTATGGATAGTTCAGGTTAAGTCAAATGTTTGATTTAAACAGGTTAGGTTTTTTTAAAAGTAATTTTAATAAATTAAAATATGTTCTACCTTATCTTTGAAAAATATAGATTAATAATACTGTATTTGAATAATATAAATTTATACTAAGGACATAAAACACTCTGAAGTGGGTGATTGGGCAGATGAGGAGACCAGAGGAAATGGGAAATTTTTTATAGGCTTATTCCAAAAATACACAATAAACTGAATCTAAAAACATAAAGAATTTCCGTGGAAAACAAATACTATAGAAATTATAAGAAAAAGAAAACTTCAAAAAATGCAAGTAAGGTTCCGCCATAATATTTGACTTCCCGCCATCAGTGAAAGTGAAGTTTCTTTATATGTAAAAAATTTGAAGTTTTGTTAATTTCGATTCAAATTGTGGGTCATCCTCATCTGCATTAATACCCTGAAGAAGCCAACACAATCATCTCTTAATACGAAGGTTTGGCAAAATTTTAGAATCATACTTCTTTTATCACAGATGAGCTGCAATCTAATCGCACTTAACTTACAGACTCTAGTCACAGTATGTTTACAGTTTGTAAATATATATAAGTTGGTAGCCCTTCTTACAATCCCAAAAAATTGGTCTTCATATAATGCTATTTCAAAAAGTAGTTATACCGGTAAGCTTATTCTAAAAGTTCGCCGAAATTTTATGATACAAACTTAGAACGCTATTAGTGTAAATAAGGATAACCGCCAGTTCTAATAGTAAGACACAAAAGTTCACGTTTTTTTAAAAACTTTACAGACTTCACTGATGGCGCAAAATCGAATTTTAACAATTTAAAAAGAATTACAGAATAAATAAAACTAAAAATTTAATAGGTGAATTAACATTGGCAGTCAAGTCATTTTGCTGAGGTGAAATAATATAATTTCTTTGAAATTTAAAATTGTAATGTTTAAAAACTAAAAACATAACATCAGGTGAAGACTTTTATTTTGCACAATTTTTAAACACATCTAAATTTCAATTTGATATAATTAATTTTTACTCAAGTTTACAGTTCCAACAGTTATAAATCTTTTACAATGAAAGTTTACATCCTCTTAAGGAAGGTGGTGCTAATCATTAAATCTCCTGCTCTCCTAACCTTTAAGCTATGTACCGGTATCTCATTTACTTATTTTAATGACTAAATATGAAATTTCTTCTAATTACTAGTACATAATAAAATCTGATATTACAAAATGTAGTATAATGTCTGGATGCTCTGTCAATTTATTTTGTCTGTTCTATCAATATTTCGAAGAGCATGTCTTATTTGTTTTAAATATGGGTCTTTGGATTGTAGTAATTCTAGATTTTCTGTGTTAGCATTTATTAAGAACACATCCTCAAAGTTTTGGGGAAGTTCTTCGACTGTTTCTTGTCTTGATAAGAAATCTGGTAGTCCCATTGTCTTCCCTTTTTTGTATTATAAGTCTAAATCGTAGTCTACTAGTTTCGTTGCTAACCATGCTAATCTGTTTGTTGGGTTTTTGAAAGTTTGAAAATATTGTAGAGAGAGTTATCAGTGATACAAGTTATTTTTCTTCCTAATAAATATTCCCTCCAATATTCAATTGCATACATACCTAATAATAGCATTTCTTTTTCAACAGTCAAGTACCGTGATTCATGTGGTTTTAGTTTTCTTGACAGATATGCTATGGGAAATTCTTGGGCGCAATTTTACTATTCGACTCTAGGCTAACCTAGAGCTAACAGAAATGCAAAAATAATAATTAAAAAAATACCTAAAAGGTTCTAACCTAAACTATTTAGTCACAGTATGTTTACCTATATTTAACATTTCAGTAGAATGTAAAACAACGTCGTTGTCTGCAAAAATATTAGGTTAGAGTCGAATAGTAAAGTTACGCCAATTCTTGATAGTTTTCTGGTTTTATTTGTGTTAATACAGCCCCTGTACCTGTGTTAGATGCATCTGTATAGACACGTGTATTTCTTGTTTCTTGAAAGTGTGCTAAGAGTGGTGTTTTTTATTCTTGCATTTCTGTTGCCATAGGTTAGCCTAGGGTCGAATAGTAACTTTGCGTCTAGGCTATATTTTAAATAGATGAAAATTTAAAAAAAGTTCTAACTTACAGTCTCTAGTCACAGTATGTTTCCATTTTTAAACATATTATATAAGTTAGTAACATCAATCAAACTAGCCAGAAGTTCTAACTTCAGTCTTTAGTCACAGTATGTCGTCTGCAAATATATCAGCTGAGGGTCATAATGTATATTTACACCCCATTATATTCGTAGGAAGTTTCTTTTGCATTTTAAATATTGATTTAAACAACATAGTCACAATGTTTACCTGCATGCAACAGTAGAATCTGCTTAGGGTATTTATTTACTTTACCTTGTCAAACGAAACTACTATAAACACACAAACCTGTACTTTTTTCTTAATAAATATAGGCCTAGTATTTATACACTTCACTGATACCGGGAAACCAATATTTAACCATATTCAACATTTACAACATTAAAAACTTTCAAATCAAAAGTTCGTTATGGAAATTTACATTGTAAAGTGCCGACATGTTTTTCTTACCGTCCTGACAGCGTTGCCGGTTGCCGGATTGTTCTTGTTCTTTTTTGTGTAGAAACGAACAGTTTAGGCAACTCATTCTAATTATAAATAGTGTGATAATACGACGAAATATTATAATTATATAAATATTATAATCATACTGTTATCGGCAAAATACTGTGACTAAACCGTTTAGGTAAGTCCTCTAGTTTTTTTTTTTATTCTAATTATATAAAGTGATAATACGACGAAATATTATAATTATATAAATATTATAATCATACTGTTATCGGCAAAATACTGTGACTAAACAGTTTAGGTAAGTCCTCTAGTTTTTTTTTAATTCTAATTATATAAAGTGATAATACAACGAAATATTATAATTATACAAATATTATAATCATACTGTTATCGGCAAAATACTGTAACTAAACAGTTTAGGTAAGTCCTCTAGTTTTTTTTTTTATTCTAATTATATAAAGTGATAATACGACGAAATATTATTTCTCAAATGAGGCAACCTTTACTATCTAGTTACCTTGATTTATACACACCTTAATTAGTACAATAACCTATTGTTCGATTTGGCAACGTTGATTAATTTCCATTTTAAATACGCAGTTAAACGGTACTTTCTATTGTTTGATGCATTTGTTTACGTAATTATGTTTGTTACATTATTTTCACATTTTCTTGCTTCGTGGATACTTTTGGGGTTCATATTGTTTAGTTTATTTAATTCTTACATGTTTGGTGTATGTGAAGTGATTTATTTTGTTATAATTACGTCAAATATCGCGGAAAAGTCGAAACTTAACCTATACAATTTCAAGTTTTATTTCTTTCATAACTCCTACAAATATTATTTCCCGGGAAAATTTTTGTTGTTTCTACAATCAGTTAGATGTGTTCTTTCATGTTATATCAAATTCCCTTAGAAATCGTTTGACAAGGTAAACTACATTTTTACCCTGCTTAGCACAGCACTACTTTATTTCCTAAAATAAGGTTGTAAACTAAATTTACGCTCTTTGTTAGTGCAATTTTCATAAACAAACCTAGTTTTTTTTTTTTTTTTGTCATAACTTTTATAATATTTAGCCTATTTCCTGTGAAAATTGGGTAAAAATTTACTTCAGCGTGTCAATCGATTTCTAAGGGAATTTAAAATTATATGAAAGAACTGATTGTAAAAACAACAAAAATATTCCCGGGAAATAAAATTTATAACTATTAATTACCTTATTTAGAGGTGATGATGTCGAACAATCCTTATGTAGATATGATTACTATATCTTCTTCATATGACGCGTTTCGACTATTATGAATATTATGAATAAAATTTATAGGAATTATGAAAGAAATAAAACTTGAAATTATATAGGTACGTAAAGTTTCGACACTCCCGCAAAGTTTCACGTAATTATAACAAAATAAATCACATCACATACACCAAACACGTAGCCTAAGAAATAAATAAAGTAAATAATATTAATCCCATAAGTACCCACAAAACAAGAAAATTAAAAAATAATTAACAAAATTTTAATAACGAAAACAATAACAACGTACTTACCATAAAGAACAATAGAAAATACAATATAACTGAGTAATTAAAATGGAATTTCATCAACGTTGCCAAATCTAGCAATATCAGTAGGTTATTGTACTAGGCCTAGGCCTAAATGGGGTGAGTATAAAACGCTGAACGGTGAACTGGTAGACAGGGAGACCAAAGCATTGAATCTCATTGTTGCGTAGTAAATTAGCCGAGCGTATAACGGAGTGAAACGAAATTGCATTACCCCTACTACTATTTAGTTATTATCATATTATATAATTAAAATTTTTTTTAAAACCTAAAATGTTCTAACCTGTAGTATTTAGTCACAGTATGTTTACTTTTTACTTAACCTTGCCGATAACAGTATGTTTGTACTTTAAAAATGTACCTATGTAGTTGAGTTGGTTAAACTGTTCGTTTCTACACAAAAGAGAACAAGACAAATCTGGCAACGCTGGGAGAACGCTGAGAAACACATGTCGGCTCTTTACAATGTAAATTACCATAAGGAACATTTGTTTTTGAAAGTTTTTAATATTGTATGTGTTGAAGATGGTTAAATATTGCTTTTCCGTCATCAGTGAAGTGTATAAATAGGTGCTTACTATAGCCTATATTTATAAAGAAAAAAGTTAAGGTTTGTGTATTTATTATTATAATAGTTTCGATTGACACACAATTGTAAACCAATACCGAAAATTGTTTTGACAGTTTAACATCTAGTTTCAGAATATAAGAAAAATTTCCGAAAACCTCTGGTTACCCTCATCTGAAGAATTTACCCTTAGAACAACCCAAAATATAAATTGTTTCAAGTTCAAGTTTATTTTTAGTTGAACTTAGGCCTATATTGAAAAACATCAAAAACCAATAACACATTAAAGCATTTTTTTAACCTTTTGCAAAAATATTCTGTACTGTAAATAATTACAGAAGTGTAAGTAACTTAAGCTGTGAATGTGAATTATTTTGTTTAGCAAAAACTGTAGGCCTACATATTTTAATATACCTACCTTAATCTGGTAGTATTGACATCAAATAGAGTCATAGTAACATCTGTCAATTTCCCTTTTGCACATAATGTAGTAAGTAGACGTTCTGAGATATCAGAGTGAAAATATACATCACTGTCCTTCAAAACAAGTTTAATACCATTTGAAGTATTTTTATGACATTGCTTTTGTTCTTCACATATTTCACTTTCATCTATAGCAGATGCAATTGGTTTATCAAAATTAGCAGTTTCACATAATGCATCTAAGTTTTCACAAATAAAATCAACACAAACTTCTTGCAAAGAACTAGGAGAATCATACATCTTAGGATATAGTCGAATCAGACTTTAACACCACAATACTTTCAGAATATACGCTGTTAAAAGATAAAATGTATCAATCATGTTTGAGTTGCAATAAGCATTTTGCTATTGTATCTATATTAAGAAAGCGTGAATAACAAGTAATCTTAACGTTGCTCTTGGTATTATTATCTCCGACTCCGATCGTAACGAATTTGCCTTTTTGGTTATGCTATTTATTCTAATCAGCTGTGACAAAATAGGTAGCATGCAGACGGAATTTGCAGTGCCATCTAGATAAAGAACAACAGTAAAGGCATACATTTTAAAATCGAATACAATTTTTAATGGAGAATTATTATAATTTTTGTTTCATACAAAATAAATATGTATTTGGCCGAAAGCATAATAAATATAAAGCGTTAACCTAATGAGTAAAATAAATACCGCACATAACATAACACTTATTATTATATACTTTAATAATATATTACAAAGGTTGAAGAGCACTGTGGCGACAAATTCACAATTGATTGAATGAAACCCCGAACCACAAATAGAAGGAACAAAAAACAATAACAAAACAATTTAATGAAAAGTTATGTTGTAGGGCCTACTACCCTAATGCACATTTCAATGTGCACTACTCTGAACTCTGAACAGTAGTGTTAAGGCTCTCTACATTCAAAACGGCGAAGTTGGGTACCAAGTTCAATGTTAAATAACCAAAACATACCTTTACTATTAAGCATATTAGCCAGAGATAATATTACCAAGATATTAGCCCAGTCGGTATAGGTTACAACTACCAGTAATTTGAAATACGGCTGAATTTTTTTTTTAAGTACATTAAAGTATGTAGATTAACATAAAAAAAGTTTACCAGTCTATCGATTTCCCAAAGTTGAAAAAAAAATCGCTTATCATTCTTTTTCGATTATCCTTAATATTTCGAGCTGGGATGAAGATAGAGGAAAATAAAAGATACCACCGTGTAGCGGAGGTATTTTTCAACAAAAAAGGTCATATGTATTTATTTCGTCCGAGCAATGGTTTGTCTGGAAAAAAATCGATAATGCAGGTATGTATTTTGCAGCAGGGGAAATCACTAAAAGGGGACATCTTATTCATATATGAAGCCTTGGCTCATTCTAAATTGGCCGAATTTTAATATATCAAATTGAAACTTGACATAGGAGTTAAAATATATATTTTAAACATTTATGCTGAGTCTCAGCTTGTTATCTTGAAAATTACCAGATCTAGGAGTCGATTTCGATTATAGATTTTACTAGTACAGGACTCACGAACTAATTTCAATCTATTCCAGTTTCGTCAATTTTTGGAATATCAACATCAAATTTGTTTTACAAGTTGACTATACCAGTATAAATATTCTTAGTAAGTATAAACGATTTTTTTCATGTTATTTTTAAAAACGAGGCGCTTGAAAATAGTCTTCTGTTTTACCTATCTCGTTTTAACTATAACACTTTTGGATTCAACGACTCCATTTTCGACATTTTTGAACATATCGATTTAAAAATTGGTACAGAAGTTAAAAACACAATTGTTTTTTTATTTTAAAAACTATATTTAAAAAATTGACTAATCTGCAGCCGATTAACTCAAGCGTTTTGATGAAAAATCTAAAAAGGTCTAAAATTATACTTTTTTAAGTTGCTTGTGCTTTGAAAAGTAAATAATAAAAAAGGTTTATACTCCTTGATCTTGTTTTAATCTATATATTTAACTTGTAAAAAAACTTTCAGGTTGATATTTTGAAAATTTTCTAAACTGGAGCTGTTTAAAATGAATTGGTGGGTCCGGTACTCCTAAAATCGAGAAACCCATTAATAAGTCAAGTGGCTCTACATCGGGTAATTTTCAAGATAACAAGCTGAGACTCAGCATAAATGTTTAAAATATATATTTTAACTCCTATGTCAAGTTTCAATTCGATATATTAAAATTCGGCCAATTTAGAATGAGCCAACGCTTCATATATGAATAAGATGTCCCCTTTTAGTGATTTCCCCTGCTGCAAAATACATACCTGCATTATCGAATTTTTTCCAGACAAACCATTGCTCGGACGAAATAAATACATATGACCTTTTTTGTTGAAAAATACCTCTCCTACACGGTGGTATTTTTTTATTTTCCTCTATCCTCATCCCAGCTCGAAATATTAAGGATAATCGATAAAAAAATGATAATCGATTTTTTTTCGACTTTGGAAAATCGATAGACTGGTAAACTTTTTTTATGTTAATCTACATACTTTAATGTACTTATAAAAAAAAATTCAGCCGTATTGCAAATTACTGGTACTTTTGGTCTAAATTGACCTTTACCGACTGGCCTATATTTTTGTGTTGTTTTTGTCAAAAAAGCAAAACTGTATTTTTTTTTTCTTAAAGTCAAATAGATTGTGGGTGTTGATTGCTAAGGTTTTTTGCAATATCTCTTTTTTCAACTGAGTAAAAAATTAATACAGCTTACTATTTTTTACTATTTATATCATACGTTTATGAAAACAATAAAATGGTTTTTGAAAATGTATTCGGCAACCAACATCTGCATATGACAGTACTTCAAAATGAAACCAAATTTTAAAATTTATTCCACGAATTAACGGGAAAAATGACTTATTCTGTAGCATTGCTCTTATGGGAATCAGATTCAATATGGCGGACCGGGTAGCGCCCCCTTAAGGGTCTGCTGTAGTGGCAGCCATCTTGGATTTTTATCCCATAAGAGCAATGTTAAATTTCAAACCATTTATTTCGTTTATTTTTTATCATAAAATTGTTTGTAAGGTCTCATTTTAAGCACAGTCACAATACGCATCCGTCTTGCAATTTAAATTTTTTTTAAATGCTTTTGATTTTGACATTTTGTAAGTACAAAGTTTGAATTTGTTTCCTAACACAATAAGAAATTAATAACGAAAAATAATTTGCACGAAGGATCCGAAATTTTATAAAGAATATTCAGTTTTTTTTCAACACTCAATTACAAAAGATAGACTTATAAAATGGTATGAAATGAGGCATTGTCAGCGCAAGAAATTGCACTGTTTAGATAGGGATATAGTGAGAGGCGTTTGCGTTCCGGTGGATTTCTCGTTTACTGGAGCAGACCCTTAATGTCCTCTGAGGATGATGACTATGTCATTGAAATGTGCATTAGAGTAGTACATTAAACATAACTTTTCATTAAATTGTTTTGTTATTGTTTTTCATTCCTTCTATTTTTGGTCCGGGGTTTCATTTATTTATTTATTTATGTCACAAAACAGCACATACAGGACAAAATCCAATGCCAGATGACATGTCAAATGCAATACAATACACAATATACTACAATTAATTAATTATTAAATACACATACATTAAAAGACACATATAAAACATTCAACAATACAATATCAAAGTTTAAAAATAAAACTATTTTTTTTTTTTACAGTAAACTACATCTCCAAAAATGCCACAGCAAATCCGTTCATTTCTGAAATATAAACTCCCCTACTGAATAAAAACAGTTTTCGAACAGATATCTTGATAACACCTTTTTAAATGTCTTTAAATTTTCAATTTGCTTGAAATTACTGGGTATTATTTTGTATATTTCAATACATTTATAGTTTGGTGCTTTCTCAAACATTGTGGTCTTATGTAAAGGATATTCGAACAAATTTTTACTTCTTATTGAATAGCCATGTTCAGTTTTATATTTTAGGAAATTAGAATAGTTTGCTTTAACAAAATACACTACATTCAATATATATAATTATACAGTTCAGTGGCAGTATTCCATGCTTTTTAAAATGTGGTTTACATGAGTCGTAGCATTTTAGATTGAAAATTACCCTAACAAATTTTTTCTGTATTTGAAATACTCTTTTACTACCGTATTTATTATTTATTGAATCTCCCCAAAATACAAATCCATAAGAGAGCCGGGAATAAACATAGGCATAGTACACCAGTATACCATCATGGTTGTATCTATAAAAGGTCTCTAGAAAGGAAGGTATACAAGGTCCTTTCTAGAGACCTTGGTATCTATATCGGTAACTCTCTTTATCGTAAGTATTACGAAATATGCTTTATTTAGCTTTCCAATTAGGTCCAAAACATGGTTTTTCCACGAGAGAGTATTATCCACTACCAACCCTAAATATTTTACAGTGTTTGTGGGTGTAATTATAGTGTGCAAATATTCATCATTAACGCAAGAAGATCTGATGTGATTTGAATGGAAGTTTATTATATGTGTTTTTTTAATATTTAAATGAAGGCTATTTGCCTTAAACCAGCTATTCATTATACTGAAGTCAGTCTCTAAATCTACTTTTAATTGGTTTTTATTTGAATTTGTTATTGCCAGAGTTGCATCATCAGCAAACAGAGTCAATTTAGAATGACTAATATTTGGCGTAATATCATTGATGTATATGATAAATAATACAATCATTCAATCATTGTTTTTAATAATATAGTATATAGCCTTTATGGACTATACATTTGCAATCTTTTTTTTTATATATTTGGGCTGGGCACTGAATTATATCAAATTGTCCCTAGTATAAAAAAAATAAAATTATTTTATTTTATCATGC
The DNA here is from genome assembly GCA_018207615.1 of Philaenus spumarius. Taxonomy (NCBI): domain Eukaryota; kingdom Metazoa; phylum Arthropoda; class Insecta; order Hemiptera; family Aphrophoridae; genus Philaenus; species Philaenus spumarius. The sequence goes on from JAGFPH010000051.1 coordinate 502,060, forward strand.
AAATGATTGCACGAAATATTTTTAAATTTCTGTAGGAATTTAGTTTAATAATGTTAGTCGCACAAATATATATGTTTATTCTGTGACATATTCTAAAATATAAGTTGCACGTGTTTTCTATACAAAGTTTAATAATATTAGTAAAATAAAAGGAATATTCTAAAGGTGTATTTAACAATATAAGGTCTAAATTTAATGTTAAATTTCAAAGGATTAAAGGATGGGTGGTTTAGGACTTAAGAGCAAAATTCTTCTAGATTGAGCATTTAGAGCTTGAGACAAACTAGTCGGCCAATCCCTATCCCGAAAGGTTTGGGTCTTGGTTGAAAAAGCCTAAAGCCCCATGGTAAAAAATAAATAAATGTGTATTTCCAAAAAGTATAAATTTAGGTTGTTGACGGTTATGCATGTTAGAACATGATTCTTTTTATTTTTCAAACAAAAACCTAAAAATTACCTTAAACTATCCACAATCGTTTAACAAATAAGATTCTTCAGAACCGAAAATAACACAGCTTACACCTAAAATAAAGTTAAACCCTAGTATGATTTATAGTTCTTTTACTATTCATTATTTTACTTTTTTAGAACAGAAATTTTCTTAAACAGTTGATAATTCCATTTATCGAGATACACTGACACTACTTTGACATACACAGTCCATCCAATCAGCCTGATGCACGGAGTATGTAAATAAGATGGAGGGAGCGCTATAGTCCGTCGGAGAGGCAAGTTACAGGAGAAATATGGTGGCGACCTTGGTACCTCCCCCCCCACACTGGGCTGCAGTGGTGCGTGCTTTATCATCCTTATAACCTTATTAGTGAAATATGAGTTTACAAATAAATTAAAAACAAAATAATAATTGAAGCATAAATTATTTTTAAAACACATAACATATTATGCTAAACAACCGCTTTTATGCTATACAACATAAACAACCGCCTTTTTGGCCAAAAACCCCCAAAAATCTGTTATTATTATTATTATTATTATTACTACCTAAACGAGAATTTTTAGAAAGATGCTGTTTTTTTGAATATGATAGGGTACATTAAAGGCTACAAATAAACCAAATTTTATCAAAATCGTTAGAGCCGTTTTTGAAAAATTTAGATTTTTCTCGTTTTTTGGCAATTTTTGGGGGTAAAACCCCATAAAAATCAAAAATTTGAAAAAAAGAAGAAAAAACGCCTGGAGATATTCCAGAACTACACCTACATACCAAATTTCATCAAAATTGGACCGTTGGTATGGTATCCAGCTCTGTACACATCCTAACAGACACAAGGACAGACATCATAAAAAAAACACTTTTTTGGGTTCAGGGAGCACAAAAAAAATAATTCCACTTAAAATCCAAAGGCTTATGTCATAATCCCAATCAATTAATCTTAATTCTGTATTAATATTGATACATTCGATCGATTATAAATGTGACACAAAACTACACTCGATGCCACGTTCACCGTGCAGTACAACAGGTCTTAGGGAGAATAGACATGCTACTAACATTACAGCGAACATCACGTTTATTGTCATGCGGGTTGCATCAACTGACCGAGCGTAGAATGGGAGTTGATGTTTTACTTTCTCCCCCTTGTACGTAGTATATTTTGGTTTTCGCAAAAATTTTCGAATTTGAATTTTTAGTGGAATTATCTGTTTTGGTGCTCCCTGAAAACTGATAATATTGATAATTACAAACAATATAATTATCTATATAGAAACTAAATTCCAAGTATTGTATAAACATTGACGGAAAATATATTAGGAAGGCGATGTATAAATTTGGCAATTCATAAGACAAGGCAATCAGATCAGACGATAGGTTTTGTAGTAGGCTAACAAAAAGTATTGTATGGAGTAAGAGTTCTGTAATGGAAAAGTTTTCAGTTGATCTAGAAAAAGTTCTTGATGAGTTTGAATTCAACGAAGGTAATTTTACCATTACTTTGTCGTTTTTCTAATAAGATTAGTGTGTATCAGTTTTAATATTTTTTATAAAAATTTGTTTTATTTTGTAGAGCGCGAAGAACAAGATACACCTCCATCAATTAAACACCAACCTTTGCCCCACTTGGGATTATGTCAGGTATGTTTTCTTTTAATAAGTATTTTTCCTTTTACCTATTTTCTGGTTTCCTCTATTGTTAAGTAAACAAATCCAAGTTAAGACTTGATTGTGCCTGTGTCCCCATTACCTAGAGTGAAAATTAAATAAATTAGATAAATTAAATTTATCTACCTCTACCTACATTATGAATGTTATCATTTTTATATAGCTATTAATTGGCATACCAAAATAATTACATCTTTTAACATAATATGACAAAATAATATACAAAATATGACTCTCTCAAACTGTAGGCAACAATTTCATCTATATAGTAATTCCTTTATGAACTTCCAGTATACCACTACTTGTTTCAATAATGGTAGGGCCTAGGCAGTTATGTAGATGATGAGGGTGGCCATCAATATTTAAACGATGCAAAACAAACTTTGGCATAGTAAAATATTTAAATTTACTATTTGACCCTTGGCTGATATTTTTGCAGATGACGACATTTTACATTCTACTTTTAAATTTTGAATAGGCCTACAGGTAAACATACTGTAACTAAAGACTATAAGTTAGAACTTAAGGCTATTTAAAAAAAATATTCTTGCATTTCTGTTGCCATAGGTCAGCCGAGGGTCGAATAGTAAATTT
>JAGFPH010000051.1:519162-546241 GCA_018207615.1 Philaenus spumarius
TGAAAATAAACTAAGACTAGAGACTGTAAGTTAGAACCCTTCAGGCTATTTTTTACATAGTATATTATATAAGTTATGTTTAGAAATTAAAACACTTTTTTTGTAAACTAAGACATGTTAGTAAACTAAGAAATGTTACAACCTTATACATGTTTACATACTGAAAATAAACTAAGACTAGAGACTGTAAGTTAGAACCCTTCAGGCTTTTTTTTACATAGTATATTATATATATTATATAAGTTATGTTTAGAAATTAAAACCCTTTTTTTGTAAACTAAGAAATGTTAGTAAACTAAGAAATGTTACAACCTTATATATGTTTACATACTGAAAATAAACTAAGACTAGAGACTGTAAGTTAGAATCCTTCAGGCTATTTGTTTTATATATACAGTAGACTCCCTCTTAACCGGCCACCTCGGGACCGAGACCGCGGCCGGATAACGATTTGGCCGGTTAAACCAATGTGCCCTTAAACTCTTTAAAATACAGTTTTCAATAGACTATACATAATAATAAGTTAAAAAATAATTCTAAACATATTAGGCCCTACTGTATTAAATTTATAACCTAACTACTCACCCCAGAATTTGTTTCTCTGGCGTATAAAAACAAAACACTGTTTGCTAAAATCACAAAACTGTTATTGGCACACCACACAATATAAAACGTTGTTAATACAAATTAGAAAAAATAAAATATAGGACTATAGTACACTGTTAAATGGTTTCTGATTAGTTTTTAAAGTAATCGTCAATTTTTTTTTGTTTCTTCGTATCAATTATTGCTCTTTTGAATATGTAGTCACGCCATTTTTAACTTCTCGCTACCAATAAAGGGAAATTATTGATTTCGGTCCGATTTTCAAAAGTCGAGTTTTCATTAAATCTCCACGTTTTGAGGTCCCAGGAAGCCATTCTGACTATTCCCGCCGAGATGTCCGACCGTGTGTGTGTGGGTGTGTGGATGTATGTGTGTAAATAAATTTTTGTTGTACAGTTTCTCAAAAACGAATCAACCGATTGAATTCTACGACATGTCATTCGAAAGGGTGTATCAAAACTTAGATCTGATTAGATTTGAGAGTTAATCCATCGAGCCAATCCGAAGAAATTTAAAAAAATAACCTAAATTGTTTTTGGAATTTTTATGTTTTTTAAAAATAACTTTAAAGCGTGCGAAAAAATCATAATAAAACCATGTATACATTTTTGTGCTTAAAAAACTGCGTCGATTGCTATTTTGAAAATGAAAATCGGACGACGCATTCAAAAGTTATCGTTGTTTAAAAATTCACAAATTTTCGTTTTTTGGTATTTTTTTAACATATCTTCCAGATTTCTCAACCAATCAATATAAACCTGTACATTTTCTTCTTGTGCTTTAAAAACTGCGTAGAATGCTTTTTTAAAAATGAAAATCGAACGACGCATTCAAACGTTATAGTTGTTTAAAAATTCGCAAATTTTTGTTTTTTGGTATTTGTTGTAATAGTGTTTGTTGTAATTAAACTTAGCGGGAAGTTACATGGATGGCCTTTAAGGTCAACCGTTTTCCCAATTTTTTTACAAACATTATGTCAGCCGGTGTTGATACGTCTTGTTGTTCAATATAAGAAGTGCACTTTTTGCTTCTGCATGATTCACTCTTTCAATATTTTCGCCCTCTTCTTCATCTTCTTCTTCTCTATTTCCAACATCTTCGGTTGCAACAACCGCTTGTATGATTTCATCGTCGGTGAAAAATTCATTTTCAAGATTTTCACGGCTGCCATCCACTCATTCACATCTTCTACAGTCATCGTATCACACTGAGATATGGTTTTCAAACCAGTAACTATATGTTCGTCGTTAGGTTTGTTAGGTTCCGTTGCATTCTCAACGGCAGCTGGATTGTCGCCTTTATTTCTCTCAATTGCATTCATGACGTCTGGCCAGATTTTCCTCCAAGCTTTGACAAATGTTGTATTCGGCATTTCTTCGTAGGCTTTAGCTAACATATAAATCACATCTTTGATGTTAATTGTCTTTAAAGTGGCAATTAGTCCAATGTCTCTGTCATCATCCATCTTTGACAGTATTTCTGATAGGAGTTTGTGTCTGTACCATTTTTTCAGGCTTGCAATCACGCCTTGGTCCATAGGCTGCATTTCGCTTGTTGTGTGGGGAGGTAGGTAATAAAGATGAATATCCTCTTTATCATCACGCTGGAGCTCCTCCTCCAGATGTGTCGGGGCATTGTCAAGGACTAAAACAGCCTTAATTGGCATTTTCAAACTTTGTAGGTGTTTCTTAACACGAGGTACAAACTCTGTCACAAACCATTCTCTAAATAAATAAATATCCATCCATGCTGATTTCTGTGCACGATAGTATACAGGAAGTGACGATATGTTTATATTTTTGAAAGCACGGGGCTTCATCGCCTTTCCAATCACAAAAAGTGGAAGTTTATGTGTTCCAGTGGCATTGCAACAAACACCTACAGTTATTCTTTTTTTGTTGGTTTTAAAACCAGCGGCAGATTTTTCCTGACTTCCGGCGAATGTTTTCTGAGGAAGCAACTTAAAGTTTAGGCCCGTTTCGTCCATGTTATATATTTGCTCTGGATGTAACTCTCTCCTTCTTATGTATTCTTCGAATTTTGTTGGTAATTCTTCTGCTGCAATTGTGTCTGCCGACAGTTTTTCACCACATATGCCTATAAAGTGAACCCCGTGTCGCTTCTTCCAACGAGTAAGCCACCCATCACTAGCTACAAAATGGCCCCCGTTTTCAATTTTCGAATGAAGTAAAATAGCTTTCTCCTTTAAAATAGTCCTACTTAAAGGCGTTCCTCTGCGGCGTTCTTGTTGAAACCATAACCAATCTACCAACTCATTTGTCGGTTTACGAAGTGTGCATCGCGTTGAAAGTATTTTATTTGACTCCGCTTGAGTACAAAAGTCCTGGAGGGATTTCTGATTTTTTCGCCAGTCGTTTACAGTACTTTTACCCACATTTAGTTCATTACAAATTTTTTTCACTGATTCACCTTTGGCGATGCGTTCAAGAGCATTTAGTTTTTGTTCAATGGTTACAACGTTACGTTTACGTTTGTCACTCATACTATATTTTCACGAAAACAAAACACGAGCACAAAACATGAGCACATCCGTTCTCCGCAAGTCACAAATAAACTACTGTACTGTAAATGAATTCGGGAGGTAAACAGACGCGTTGCAACAGGCCTATGACGTAACCTTGAGTTGAAGCTCAGATAAACAACAGCGTTTCCTGTCACCCATTTCCACGAAACACGACCGGTTAAAGCGATGCTTTGTTATAAGGAAATCGATTTCCTGACAGTGTTAGCCGGTTAAAGCGGTGGCCGGTTGAGAGGGCGTCTACTGTATATTATATAAGTTATGTTTAGAAATTAAAACCCTTTTTTAGTAAACTAAGAAATTTTACAACCTTATATATGTTTACATACTGAAACTAAACTAAGACTAGAGACTGTAAATTAGAACCCTTCAGGCTATTTTTTTTTTTATACATTATAAGTTAGAACTTCAGGCTATTTTTAAAAATATTTATATAAATACATGTTTACAATTTTGTTATACAAAACAATATAATTGGTAACAGTATAATTGGTAACAACTATAATTTCCTTTATTTCTGTGTTTAATATAGCTTTGCCACCGCTAATGCACTGCCTACATTCGCAATAAAATCTCGCGATTACTATGACATAATGTTTTACTTTTACATATGTTCAATGTGGCAACGTTGACTAATCTAAAATCATCGTTCTAAACCCAAGGAAAAAAAGCATGGTTTTTGCTAGTATTCAATGTGTTTTAATAAGGTTTATTGTTATTGTTTTTAAACTAAACGTTTTGGAAAGTTATTTAGCAAATTCACTTACAGTTTCGTGATTTCTTTCATTAATTTTGTTAAGTCAAGTTATTGTTTATATTTGTTGGTGTATTAAGTGATTTGTTTCTTTTATTTAGTGTTAAAATATAAAAAAATACTGAAGTTAACCTCTATATTTTTTACTTTTATTTTTCTCGTATTTTCTATAATTTTTATTTCCCGCTGATATTTTTGTTGTTCTTACAGTCAGTTTAACGTGTTCTTTCATAATATGAAGAAATTTTCCAAAAACCTCTGGTCACGACATCCTACATTTTCACCTAATTCTTTTTCATCACCAATTGCAAGAGTACTGACCAAGAACTTTTGTGCAGATATGTTTTTATCCATATGTATTTAGCTGAATAGGTTTTTTATTATATATTTTTTCTATTCTATTATGTCATGTTTAAAGTACATAATGTTTCCTTTTTTTCAGGTTCTTTGTTCTAAATGTTGTGGTCTTAAAGCTCGTCTTGAATTTTGTGGATATTCAGAAGCTAGGGTTTGTCAACCATGTTTTTCTGTCCTTGAAACTGGTGAGTTTTTCATTGCTATTAAGTATATTTTAAAGCCAATAATTAGGCAGTACCAGGATTGTAATAATACAATATTTTATTATTCATCACGTTTTATTACCTTAAATTGTTCTTTGAGTATTTATATTTTTTAAATTATTTTTAACATAATGGTTTTCTCTTTTTGTTGGTTAAGACATTGTACTAGTTGTAAAAATGATCTGTCATAGTTTAACGATTGTTATTTACTTTGTTATTCTGATTGAAATATTTGTTGCTATTTGTTGCAGGGTTATAAAAAATAAGCTTAACATTTACAGCACTAAACTAAATTAAGATTTATCGTTCAAGTAAAACAAGTATATATTACCAATGGTTTTTTTTACAAAACAAAGTAAATATTAAACAAAAAATATACAACAGCAGACTTAATCATATTTTTAGTAATAAAAAAGTAAAAATTTTTAATTTTCAATTGTTTACTACTCTTGGGGAGGGGGGGGAGTAATATCAGTTTTTGCAAAGAACTTACAATGCACAACCAAGAAGACGAAAAAAAATAATAGTTTTAAAAAACACTCAGTAAGAGTAAAAAGAAATGTCTTTTACATAAATCCATCTAAAGTGAAAAACTAGAAAGTAGGAATAGGTACTACTGCAGCATCAAAACCAAAAATTTTAAAATCTTATTGTTTTAACACTAAAAACATTTGTAAATGGTTCCTAGGCTCAATATAAACAAACTAAATCATGATCTTCAAGGTTTACCATTGATATTGTAATTCTTTCAATATTACTTTCAGTCAATGGAGCAGATCCTCGAAGTCCTCTAGGAAGACAACCAAACCCTAATAACCCTATGGAATACTGTTCAACAATACCTCCTCTTCAGCAGGTTGCAGGCTCACTTCATCAACCACCACCATCAGTCATGGTTCCTGTTGGAGTTCTTAAAAGAGAAGGTAATATTATCTTCACCGACAATTTTTTTTATAAGCAAAATGCAATTTGTGCTCAAAAATGAATGTTTTGTATGTTAGGTTACTACTGGGAACAGCAGAGAACCAGTTCATTAAAAAAATTTTTTGAAACTTTGTTTAGTTTTGGCTTAGAAATGATTTTGTTGAAAATTATTTTACTACCTCTATATAAACAACAGAGGTTGTTGTACATTCTAACATAAAGTTGAATGTATGTTTATCTGTTTGAAATGTTTAGTTCATTTCCTAGATACCTCATACTTGAAATTTAGCTGTGGTTTCTATAGGCCACATAAAACAATTTATAAAAAAAAAAAAAATACATCGTAATTAAAGAAACGCATTTGACAATGTAATATAACTTTGGAAGAATATAAAAATTCTAAGGAAAGTTATTTTGGATGTTGCCTGCATAGTGGGTAAATCAATTGGGTTTTAGTTATTGAAAAAGAAATTACAAATTTTGCTAAATATATAAAATACAATTATAAATATATAAATTGTCGGATGGTGTCTTCAATAGAAAAATATTAGAATTCATTGTAGCCTATCGAATTGCTTTATAAATCCAACTTGAAACAACTTATTTAAAAAACAAGTATTGCTGAGACATACAAGGTATTTATAACCATTTATTTAGAAAAATATTGTGAAATTCGTCAAAATACAGTACTTTAAAGTGTTTTTAAATATTTGAATAATAAGTTCTACGTTGTGAAAGGATTGTATGTACATAAAAAAAAGTATTAATTGAAGCATAACAGTACAAATATTCGGTCTATACTGTCGTAATTTGGATTATAGTAAAACCCCGGTTAACCGAACTAAAGGAGGAGGGGGGGGGGAAGCTGTTTAAACATGGTGGCTGTTTGAAAATTTTAAACCTAAATTACTCAAAAACCTTACATTTTAACAAAAAATGTCAAGGCCCATTTTTTCAACCCTTTTTATTCCCTATCGGATGGTGTAACTGTCAAAATAATCAGATGAAGCATAATAGCTAAGTTAAAGATAATAACAGTATATGTACATGCAATATTGTTGTGTTTACTATGTATTTGTAGCATGCCGGGTTGAACAAACCAATTATTACACATAACTTAACTATTATCCTTCATCTGATTGTTTTGCAGCATAGTTCTGAACCACCACCATCTGATAGGGAATCAAAAGGGCTACAAAAAAGATGTCGACATTTTTTTTGAAATGTCAAGTAATTTGAGTAATTTAGGTTTAGAATTTTCAAATAGCCGCTATTTTTAATTGCATAATTGGATATAATCGCTTATTAGCGAATTGCCATAGGAAAAATGAGCTATTGTAGTGGCCCTTATGGTAAGACCTAAGGTCGGGAGTAGAAATGAGCACCGATCATGGTCTCCAGAACACGTTTTGGGGTGTCATTAAAAATCACATATATATTTGATCAAACGTTTAAAACCGTCAACTAATCCAAAATTAGGTATAATCTTACCTTATTGTCTCTATTGCAATTTCGGTCATTCGACCATCATCAGGAGAATTAAAAACACAACACTACATTAAATAAGTCTCACTCCGTATGGAGATCGTTGAACCGGTTGTCCATTTTGCGTAAGGTTTAAAGAGCATTTACCAACAAAACTAAGCAACCATTCATCTAGTTACGCTCAACACTTAATAGATAGTAACCATACTTACACGGATTACAGCTCAAACATGGAAATAATGCATATATGCAAAAAAGGACGATATATGAATGCGTTAGAAGAATTTGAGATATATAAAGCCACGAAATGTAATAATACACACCTACTAAATGACCAGCTATCATTCCGTTCTAATATGTTATACGACAAGTTAATTGAGAGACCGGTTCAGGCTAATCCAACAGATAAGATGTAAGAACGCAATTAGAGGTCAGTATCGACCGAACGACTTGACGTGCACGTCGTCGACACATTAATACGTAATCAGGACCATATATGTAGTAAATTAATCGTTCAACGATCTCCATATGGAGTGAGACTTATTTAATGTAGTGCTGTGTTTTGTGTTAGTGTTGTGTTTTTTAATTCTCCTGATGATGGTCGAATCACCGAAATTGCAATAGAGACAATAAGGTATACCTAATTTTGGATTAGTTGACAGTTTTAAACGTTTGATTAAATTACTAATCCGTGAGCTGAAATGGAATCATATATATATGTATATATGTGTTCGCACTCTAGCGGCCGCATTTTAAGTCCGATTTGGTTCAAATTTGGTACACATGTTGGTTGTCTCCGTCGCTCGGACGAGTTCGTTAGCCAAAATAATCCAACAACCGGAAGCAAGTTTTTTGACCGGAAGTAATTATTTTTTGAGATTTTTCCTACGATAATGTATTTGTTTTTGAGTTTTTTCTACAAATATAAATGTATTATGTTATTCTACACATTTTGTTTTTTTTACGCGACCTTATAGCTCGCTTGGTTCTCCCAAAATCGATCAAAACGTAAAATACCATAGAAGTACCCGGTTCAAAGCCATGTGGTGGATTCAACCGTGGGATTGGCGTGCGAATCACGCAATGCATTGTGTATTGAAGATAAGCCCAATATGCGGAATGGCGTGCGAACCATTTTGCAGCTATTCAGCACCGTCGTGCTATTTCCTAAATTGTTGGTTGAAACCCTATAAACTTAATTTTGGAAATTTGCCATGTTAGCGGTTCAGCTGCGTGGTCAAATTATTTTTCTTGAGATGGATCATTGTTAGGTTAAACTTCATGCCTAGTTTGAACTCAGTCAGTCAAACATTTCTCTAGATATGAATTATTTTGTAAAGAAAACAAAGTGGCGGATATCTGGAAAACAAAACGTTTTCGGGCCTATGTTTATGTGAATTTTTTTCTTATTTTTAGCTATAGAATGTGCTACCGAGACATTGCCTTATAGTTCTGAATCACCTAGTATATTAACATATTTTTTTGTTAAACTTTTTTATTTATTTGATATGTTCATTCGTACAATTTTCATTAACTTGATTTATTAAACAACCATCATGCCCGTCTAATTTTCATTTATTTACCACTTTGTATTATTTCCAAGGATCCTACAGTAATTGAACCCAAAATTCATAAATGTAATATTAAGTTAATAAATTTTTATTGCGTAATAAGAATCAAGATGGCGTCAAGTGCAGATGTATTTCGCGAACTTTTTCGGTGGCAAACTGTGGTTAACAGACCACAAAATGTCTATCTGTTGAGCACGGATAGCCAGCTGGATAGTCTGTGAAGTAAATTGTCTGTGACTGTGACACCATAGATGTTATATTATTATATAAAATGTGACAATGAGAGTTTGATAAAGAAGGCAGTGGACAGCCATCTTGGATAATCAACTTGATCGGGATTTTGTTTTGTTTACATCTGGAGCTTAGAATATTTGAATTTTGAGGTTATAACTTTTTATTTTATTTATTTAACTAAATGAAACATTGTAAATGAAAATAAAATAAATAGTAATTAAATTAATTCTTATCTTACATAAATTTAACTTAAACAAAGTTTTTTTACTTCAAAATTTTTTACTGAAATCATTTTTTTATTTTAAATAAAAATTTATTTTAATTTTTTTAATAATTTTTAATCTTGTAACTGATGATTAGATGTTTTACAACTTGATTAGTTTATTAAATCCAATCTTAATAACAACAGTTTGGATAAATATTTAACTAGATTTATTAAAAACATTATTAAAAAAATTAATCTTTGATTTGGTTTTTAACTGTTAATAATTATAATCTGACAGAAGTGAATTGATCTATTTTACAGTTTACAATATATTCCTTATGTTTGTGTAGGTCGAGGTAAATCTGATGTGGCGAAGCAAGTAATGTTTAGTGATGGAATAAGACCTGGAGGAGATCTTACAGAATTAGACGGTTCGGGTGAACCAAGATTACCTTTCAGGCGACCTGGACGGCAGACTAAACGTGTTGGAACTCCTCCTGGTAAAACAACTATTTGGCCTAGATTAAAAAATATTTAATTACTTAGAGGTTCTTTTAAAAGCAACATCCATCCAGTCATAACTTGATGACATTAGACAAAATTTGTACATTTACAGCATGTCCAGCAGCCGGGAATTGTCAGGAATTGCTGTGATTTGTAGAAAAGTTTCATTAGTAATCTGATTCATTAATTAGTATAGTAATCAGTGGAAATTTTATATTTTGGGATAAGATCTCAAAAATGGTCGACCAAATTTTATTTCTATTTATTTTACTTTGCAAACTTTCCAGTTTTAATTCATATTTTTTTATTATACCAATATTTCATAAAAGTTAGTGCATATCTGATTTCAAGTATTGGAATACTGTTGTAATTTAAAATTTTTATGTAGTTGTTTAGGTTTTGAAAGCTTATACAAACACAATTTACATTTAGGTATGAGTTTCTTTCAAACGTTTGTCTTAGCGATTTAAATTGCTATGTTAATGTCAATAGTTTGTAAAATAAGTAGATTCTGGTTTCTTTTGCAGACTTTCAATTTTTTAAATAATGATAGAAAACCTATATTTGGTAAAAAATGTGAACATCTGATTTGGTTTATCCTGCAAACTTTTGCTGTTGTGATTTTTTTAATGTATATTTCTAACTTATGGTGTACGGAATCTTGTTAAAATGATATTTCTGCTTATTGTTTGTATATATTTATAAATTAATAAAACTAATGATGGAGAGGTTTAGACGTTGTGCGTATATTTTGTAAATTAATATATTATAGCTTTGTCTAATAATTTCATAATGATTATTTCAATATTTTCTCCTTTTGTTTGTAATTTGGTTTCTTTTTAAATAACCTTTGTTACTTGCCTTCTTAAATTCTTCTCCTAAATTAAATCCTAACAATTTCTTAAACTAATAAATAATTTAGGTTTTACTAGTTATATGTAATCTATTTCAATAGAGTGAATAAACTGTACAGTAAGATACAGTGTAAAAAATCATTTTATGAAAAAATATTGCTCTGTGGAAGGGGAACTGACAGTAATACTGATGGAAATAGAGTGTGTACTACAGTAGTAGTAGTAGTATCCATACTGGACACAGGGCATGGAGAAAGTGTTTAAAAATGAAACTTTAAGGATTTGTTTGGTTGTGAATTGTCAGCAAACGTCTACCTATACAAAGTAGGAAAAAAGAAATAAACTGTATTATTACTATTGCATCAACTTTCCAGAACTAGATGTTCTTGGTATCAAAAGAAATTTTTGGTTTTCGAAATATCGACCTTGAAGCTGGTATTACAATGTCAGTGTCAATCTTTCTTTAGCATAAATTCAACTCTACATATTTATATAGACAAGCTCTACTGAGTTAAGTAGCATTTGAAAAGTATTTTCATTCATCCATAAATTATTTTCATAGTTGATGATATAACAAAGCTGAATTTTGCTAAACAAGTTTAAATATGAATAACTTCGAGACTCCCTGTACCCACAGGTTACGTTTTGCAGTGTGATAAACATATTTTGTTTTCGCTATTCATATTTCATAACTTCTAACTTGCCTAAAGTTTAGATTTAGATTTAAGTTATTGAAATGTAGGTACATCAGGGAACTAGAATAACAATATCAATAAATGTTTTTCAGTTTATGTGTGTAGTATTGTTTACCGAACTTGTGGTTAGGGGCTCAGTGTTTCTAATTGTTTACATTCACCACAGTACTCATTGAACATCTATTTCCCTAGCTAGTTAAGTGATATTTATCATTCAATATATTACTTTTTGTAGGAGGTCCAATGTCATCTAGTAGCCGAAGAGCTTTGGATCCCGTCACTCAGAGTTTTATTCCTAAGGATGGAGATATGTATTTGCCTCCAATAGTGACTTACAGCCAAGGTGAACTTATCTATACTGATCATGAACAACCGATAACTCTAAATGAAGGACCATTCAAGTTTGCAGTGAATCGAAATCTAAATGTGAATATAAAGAGGGTATTATGTAAGTACTCAAGTAGTGGCAATTTATTTGTAAAACAGTCCCTCCCTATTTCAAACCAAAATACTAGTCGAACCCTGGGTTGTTTGTACTTAATATATAATAGTATTGTAGTTAAGGCTGCCACATACTGAATGCTATACTATATAGTATAGTGCTATAATTATTGCGCGATAACGTACCAGGAATGCAAACCAAAAGCTATAAGTATTGTTTAGTTGCTACCAAAATGTTATAAAAGTTCATTAATTTCATATGTTTTCTCTTGATAAACGTTTTTTATATTTATTTTATGTAGGCCTATTTACGAAATAAATAAATCATTGCAAACTTTTGTATCTTATTAAAAAATACCCAATGAAACAAAATCACTGATAACTTGCCAACTTTTATTTAAATTCTTTGCTATTACTTCCCAACTTGTGTTCTTTAAGTTTAGGTTTTTGTATTCCGGGCTTCTTGTTAACCATAAAACACTCTTTACCTATTGAACCTTCCATTTTTCTTCTAGATGACAACTGATACAATACAAATAAAATAAAACCACGTCTTGAAAACCAAGCTAAGTTTAATGGTGGGAATTAGAACCCTTGCACATATACGCACCAGCTCTGCTACACGCGATAAATATATCCAAGCTTAGTAGGTACGTTATATCGATAAACTTTATAGCTTATAGCTTAAAGTATAATCAGTATGCAGTTCAACGTTTGTTGAATGCTACTTAGTCTTTGCTATATATTATATTTATAGCTAGCTCTATATATTATACCATTCGGTGTTCGGCAGCCTTTACATCAATGTAATAAAATATAACTAAACTTATCATACTATGGAAAGTTGACTAATATATTTATATAGGACAACTTTTTTTTGTATGAACAGTAGATTCTTGGACGATTGTTTTAAGGGGAGAACTTAGTTTTCCTTGTCATGAAATTATGGATGTGATAAATCGTCATGAGAGTGATGTTTCAGGGGATCGTTACAGAGGAAGGGTTATCACAGTTTGAATTATTACATATTCATCTGATATGGTAGGAAGGTATCTGGAGGAAGTGAAATCATTGGTACAAAACTAGAAATCAATAACTGGAAGTCCATGTCATTTGAATAATTTAATGAATACCAGCCCAGCTCAAAAAACAATTTTACAATTGGATATAATGTAGATCCAAATATATTTATATTTACCAGAATAAAGTGTACCCAGCTACTTTTTATATACTTTCTCATCCTGCCTTCTTCCCTACTCTCATCCAAAAACTCACTTTGGTTGTTATGGAACTCCCAAACCTTTCATTGCTTGTTTGTGCAACTTATACAAATTTGGCCAAAAGAATAACTTCTACTCTGAGCAATCATTATCTTTGTGCAAAACTTATGTCGTGACTTGATAACAGGATTTGTGTAACAAGCAAAAACTAATTTAATTCAGACAATTTTAGTAGATGATCTAATCTTATTTGTTGCCAAATCAAAAGCTTTAAAAGACAGTGTGGAACAAAGAGTAGCAATAAGCTGACTTCCTCATCTAACTTCGGCCCATGTGAACATCAATAAACAGTTTTTCCTTTTATACTTAGGACTTACCTTGCTCGTTGAGGGCTCCTTCTCCAAACCACCAGTTAGTGTTCTTTATGTCGATCTATACTAATGTCATTTTAGCATTATTTTGCCTGTATTAGTAATATACCATTTATCTTTCAAGCCTGTAGCCACCAACTTTATCAACTTTAAAGTTTTATCAAAATCGGATCATAAATAATACAGTTAGTGTTTATCCGCCATTTTGACACTTTTGGATGAAAAATTTCAAGTCTGTAGTATATCTAAAAAAATTTTAAATATTTTTTGGTTCATACAAAACAACTTTGCCACCATCTTGAAACTTACCGAAGCAAGTTATTGCAAAAATCACTGACATATTCGTTTTTAGTATATAAAAAACTACAAATAGTAAGAGTTTCATAGAACTTTGTTAGTAAACAGCAAAATTAGTTTTTACCCGCCATTTTGGATATGAAAACACATTTTGAGTTTGTATCGATTATGAATTTTTCTGTATAAGTACTTAAAGTTACTTTGATTGGACAAATTTCAAAAGATAATACTTTTTCAATCTAAACAGCAGATTTTTCCATCATTTTGAAATGTAATTAAGGAAGTTGGGGCAAATATAATACCAGTTTCATATTAATAATTTACAAATTAATGGATATTATAAGCTTCACCAATATCGTGTCATAAAAATAGAAAGCTGAAATTTTTGACCGCCATTCTAGAAACTAAATTGTATTGGTCAATTTTAAAAATCAGCAGGATAGTAATTTTCCCATCAGCAAGAGAAGTAGCACTGATTTAATATCAGTAGTCCATCACTCATGTGGCTTTGAAGTAGAATATTTTGTTAACTAACACCCCGTCACTTAGATCTTGTATGGGAAACAAAGAGGTTTTGCATGCCATTTTATTATTTTTTCCTCATTAACACAGGTTATTTATTAATTCAATGATTTAAGCTGGCTACAGATCACATCAATATTTTATGAACTGAAATCTTTAGTTTTTTATTGACAAATAAACAGGTCTAATTGGGTCTTGTTTTGATACCCACCGATGTGTAATTTTTGTATAACTGATCAGGGTAAACATTACAACAGGACCGAAATTTTAATACAATAGATCTAAAAAAATGATCATTTAAGAAAAAATGTATGTACAACATAACTTAAATAGCATTTTTATTGGGACCTAAAAATCTGAAGGTTCGATATGGAAACAATCAATCGAAAATCTACTGTAATTTTTTTTAACTCCTATTGAAAAAGTTTCATTATATAACATAATTTGTATGTTATAATTCTTATAAATTAACGTATTGAAGATGTAATTTAAGTTTTATACTAAAGGCTTAAAATGTCAAGTTAGATTTAGATCTCTCAAATGGAATAGATTTGTAGAGACCACAACATAAATGCAATCAATTAATTTTATACATACACAATATGTAAGAGTAGGGATACATATACATTTTTATTTCAAAATCCTCAAAGTGGAACCTAGCTTTTATTGTATCAAAAAAGTTTAATTGTTTTCACCTAATCCTCTAAAAAATATGCTGTCAAAAAGAAGAATAAAATCAGCGTACATCTATTACAAACTCAGTTACCCATTGTTGAAAAAAATAACAAACAATTCAGTTTTGATTTATTTCTATTACTCTGAGGGTAGTATTAAGATTTTATAACAGTAAATATATATATATATATATATATATATGTATATACTTACTTGAATAATATGTATTTAAATTGGATAACAAGTTTTATAAACATATTTGTTTTAGAACTTGAAATTATGTCTCACTGATTTTGTGTCAGGAGGTTGTACTTATGTGACATTACTCGTATGTATATGTTTAGCTTATAAAAACAATAACTAAATTTTCACTAACAAAAAAGATCTTGTTAGTTAATTTGTGACATGTTTAATTCTCAGTGGATTGCTGTGTTAATCGAGAATGCTGGTGTATCAGTAGCGATGGTCTGAGTTGTGTTGGTCAAGACGAAGTCGTCCTACTGTTAGAATGTTTACCTCAAGAAACTTTGCCTCCTAAAGACGTATTTTTACTTATAAATTCACTGTATCAAAATGCTGCTAAAGGTAATCTTAATTGAATACACTAAGTCAGATTCTACATGTATGTTCTACTTATTATTTCCAAAATCAGAACAAAAACAAATATTTTGTAATTATTAAACTAAATTTAATACAAAGTTGCACACAAAATTACTGTAAAAACACTAGCTTCCCGTTCATATTCTACTTAATATTTTTACAGTAATTAATGGTAAAACAATTTAATCACACGCCAAAAATAAGTAAATCTCTTAGACAACAGAAACAGTATAGACCATAATAGAAGATCAGTTTTATAGAACAACACAAATACACAGTCAATGACGTTAACAATAAGTGTTTTTGCCTAAAAATTTAGAAGGAAATAGACCAATATTGCTAAAACTTAAACTATGGCAATTTTCCAGAAAACTTATGGTCTCAAAAGCCTTTTAAAATAAGAGAAATTATTTTTAGTAGATTCGTTGGTATAAAAAATTGGTGATATTGCATGCAAGATCCAGACTGATTTACAGCCAAGCTATCGTTCTAAACACTATAGAAACACAGCTGTGCCATGATAACAGCTAGCAACAGAGTGCATGCAGTAAGATCGCTAGTTCGATTACTCATTCAATACATTTTGTATTGCCAAAATAAACTTAATTGGTTTTTAAATCATTGCATGTTCAAATAAAAGTAAATAATCATTTTTTTTTCTTTTTTGATAATGTAACCTACATCACTAGTGCAAGCAACCACCACTATTCATGTGCACTATTTATACCACCGGTTCTACTTCTGAGTTTCAATTGAACTGTCTTAGTCCATTAATATGTTTTAGTTTTAATTCTTATCCTATTTTTGTAAAGTTTTCTTCATTGTTTTAGTCATTTTTGTTTGTTGTAAGTTAATTCCTTGCCAATAAAATGTAATTTGTTAAATATGGCCTACTTATTTCATGCTTGAATTAGTTTGTTATGTTGAAGATTGATTGTTTATATTTATAAATTCAGACTTTCCCTTTTATAGGA
Source organism: Philaenus spumarius (assembly GCA_018207615.1). NCBI lineage: Eukaryota > Metazoa > Arthropoda > Insecta > Hemiptera > Aphrophoridae > Philaenus > Philaenus spumarius. The sequence goes on from JAGFPH010000051.1 coordinate 535,197, forward strand.
CTAGGGTGAAACATTTTGGGTAGTTTGCGACCTGAACGAGTCTGTAATATATAATTTTGTAGTTACCCGAATCAATTAGGACCAGACCCCATTCGGATAATAAAAAATTCGGATAATTGTATTTTTTCCAAAAAAAGGGTATATTTTAACCTTTTCGGGACTGACTTCACGTTTATGCGACTAGAGTAAACTATCTGCTCATACTAAGGTCGCGTATACACGTTTTATAACTTTAACGTTTGAGTACGTTTGTTAACTAATATAATTCTTTTACTGACATGTACTACAATCTATTAGCTTTAAAATGAGCTATTTCGACTATCGATAGGAGATACTAGGTAACAGTAGAAAATAGAGAGAATAAAATATATGTTGCCAGACCGCGTTTACTAGGTTTTGTCGAAGCCTATTTTGAAAAATGAATTAGGAATATATGCTTTATCCAAAAAATGAAATTTGATTATAACAAATTGTAGAGAATAAATCATAGAATTGAACTGTATACTTGAAAATGTTAAAATAACCTTATTTTATAAATATATTTCACTTTGTTTCACTAAATTACGTGTAAAACAAACCTCCCGCTAGTGCTAGGCATACAAAGCCAGACGCATTGTCCCATGCTTGAAATAACCTAGTCTGAGCAAGAATTAGGATTTAGACTATGTTAGTCCCAAAAAGGTTAATTAATTACTGTATGTATGTTAAAAATGAAGAACAAAACTACCGTATTTTTAAATAAAAGTGCCTTTAATTAACTAAATGAAAAGGTAGCACTTTGACATGTTGAGCCTATGTACATAAATGAATGTCATTGCTTGCTGAACATCTCGGTCAAAGTAAACTGTTTGACTGTATTAATCTGTTTGATACCTGACGCCTACACTAGCTTCACGGAGGGAAGGAAAATAGCGCGTGTATACAGAATCATTACATATTTTGGGAATCGCAGTACGTTCCCGTCTTAATTTTTTTTTCTGAAATTCTGAAAGCGATTAGGATAATCAGCGATTCGGATAGTTGGAGTTCATTTTAAATGCATTAAGTCAAAGAGCAGGCACGAATAAAGGTTTTTTGTCACTAAATAAATTTTACATATTAAGTTTAAGGAAAACGCTTAATATTGAACTTAAAATATGATTGCTTTGCAAATGTGTCTGTTAAATAGTATAAATGTTTTTCAATACCATATGTTTTCCGCTGTTTGTTGTAAACAACCGAGTATTTTAACCCTCGAACCGGCACCGTCACTCCAACACATTTGTAACGAGTGATTGTATTGAATATTTGACCCACTAAAAATCTTCCAATCTTAAAAAGACAAACACCGTTGGAAAGGTAATGTTACAAACTTTAATTTTTGTATTTACAATTTCTTTCTAAAACGTATATATACATACGTAATCATCGTTGCAGTGTATTAGTTTTCTACAAATCAATATGCGCCCGAAAATTCATACAAAACATAACGAAATAACTCAACTTTTGTCAATCTCTAAAGCCCGCCCAGTAGGGTTTCTTAGTTAAACCTATGTATCGATGGATTCATCACAATTTCCCCTATCCAAAATCTTCCATCCAATCAAAAATCGGACAAATAGTTCTGAAGTTGTAAGGGGTTTTGTAGACCCTTGCAATTGGTCAGTTTTCCAACCAATAAACAGCGTTATTTATTTCACGTGATATCTGTGTGACCTCAATAGTTTTTTAAAGATATTTTGGTATCTTTGAAAACATAATGCTTCAAGCTAAGTTTCCCTGTAAACCAAATATGCTATATTTGAACAGTTTATTGTGTAGGACCATGGGAAAGTGACTGCTAATACGGTCTCATGTAAGGTTTAAATTTGAACCCTAACGGACTTTTATAACGTGGGTAGACATAGGAGTTTGCGCGTGCATCCTGTATAGCGTGAACGGGCAAGAGATTCCTACATTTTTTCTCGCTTTTGCTATTCAAATAATTCTAAGTAAAAACTTTTATGAAAAGATAATTTACAAGTATACAGTTCAGTTCTTTGATTTATTTTCTACACTTTGTTATAATAATATTTCATTTTTGGGCAAAGCATAATAAAAAAATAAGTATTAGTAAATTACGTTTCTAACTTGGCATACTTTTGATAGCAGACTTGTAGTAGGAACATAAAAACTCGTGTTTTCAAAATAAGAAATTTGAAAATGTTAAATGTTTTTATACAGTTCTATTTAGAACTAAATTACAAAACTTTTTTACATTTATGGAAAAAATTACAAAAAATGTTTACTACTTTTTATGTAGACTTAAAGTTGAACTTTTATATTTCGTAACTGAACATTTTTCGTTTCTTGAGCTAATAAGTTTGTAAATTTTACATCTATAATTTTTTTACTGGCATATATAAATTTTTTGAACCCTTTTCTACAAAAAGGCTATGGAACACTTTTGGATTGGGGTTCATTTACTATTTTTGGCGAATTTTTGAATAAATGCTTGCACACGCCAAAAAATCCATTTTCGTTAAAGCTGCTGGTTCTAGGGTTAACAAACAAAATAACGTACATTATTACTTATGGTTGAAATTTCACAATTTTATTGATCAGAAGAAAATTAAACTTAGCCTAAATTTATAGTGAAACGTTAAATTTTAATGTAGGTCTCGCTTAGTTCTGAAGTAATATCTTAGCTTTGACGTTATGATTAATTCTAAACCTTTACCAGAAATAAGAGTATAAAATTTAATTTTGATATTGCTCTTATTTTGCTGTTTAAATATTGTTTTAAGATCCAGCTTTATTTAGTGGTCGAGTAAAATAACAATATCAGGGTTCACTCAAAAATCTACCATGTAAAAACATAGCTTACACTCCTTGACAGTTCTTATACTTATCGTACAACAGTAAATTACACACTACATCCTTTTATTGGCAATAAATGTAGTACTACTAAAACAATAGAATAAACCATAGATTCCCAACCGATAGTTTGAGGAAGGTTTGGGAAAAACCCACAAAGAAATTAATAAACATTGGTTTTATTAAACAATTTCCATAACCTTAACTTTGACAGCACACCTTGTATATATAGTATATTTTGTAAAAAGAAGCTAAAATATATCAATTGATAGTAACATATTAAAATATTTTTTTAAACTACTTTCAAGGAATTTTTATAAAAGATACTTGGTTAAATTAGGGTTGTACAGCCTGGTTTAATCTATGAATTCCTTAATATGAAAGAAAATGTAATTTATAAAAATATGATTTTGAAATTATATTACGATATTTCATAAAGTTTTAATTATCAATAAAATTAAAAATGTCTTAATACAAACTATGGTTCAATTAAAATTTATGCTTTTAGTTTCCCTCTAATTATGCTTTAGTTGAACTAAAATATGTTAATTTTTAAATATTTAAATCGCTTATTATTTTTCAGTTTGTGTTTTGAGTTTACACTTTATTCTCATGTATTTTGTCTTTAGGAACTACTGTAAGTGAAATGTCTTTCACACCAGCTTCTTCTAATAAGTTGTTAGGTTCTCGAGACCATGGAGGCTTCTTGTATATACGTCCATCATACCAGTGTACTGCGCAGCTCATATTACCTCCTCCTCCATATCTCTTCGCTTTACTTATCCACAGGTCATTAATTTAACTTACTTCATTTGTTATGGTGTAGCCTTAATATTATATACAAATGTAAAAAACAGGCTAAGCAATTATGTTTTAAACATATATTTTAAATGAAATAATCTAAATCAGTAGTTCTCAAAGATTGTTCTGGTACACATTATACAAAATATGTTTCAATTGTACAAAATGTTGTTTCGAGTTTGCAACGACTTACAGAAGTCCGTTGCCTCGAGCTATACTAGTTGCGCGCATGCGCGTATGAACCGACCTTGTACTTGACATTGACCTATAAACCAGTCGAGTACGGAGTCCCGACCTACCAACAACACGCAAGCTGCAGGTCAACAGCGTCCGTCGGCGACGAAGTTCTAGGCTCAATCTAATGTTTCTTATTATGCCATAAGCAAACTAAATTAATTTACAATTATAATCGGTTATCGCGTATCGTCATATTATAACAAATCGCGCACTCGTAATGAATATTTAGCGGTAATAAGTTTGGTTCGGTTACAAGCCTATCGTGTAGTTATGGTGACTAGTGTTTAGATTAAGTTAAAGTGTAGTAATTAGATTTATATATAATTAATTAAGCGCTTGTTAAAAGCTGGCAGAATCGGTTTTGGTGACTACGGCTAAAGGCAATCGGGTAAATTAGGGTTGATAATTAATTAATTCCTCTGGGTTTGTGGGTAACGGCCATTTTGCATCGACAGTTACAGTCACGCCTTGCATAAACTTACGAAGTCGATGCAAATACACGCTGATCAGGGATTCCCGAATAACATCAAGGGGAGAACTGGTACAAGTTAATGCAAATTTACTTTACAAATAATCAACTTTCCTGAGACGATTTCTTGTGTTATACATTTTTTTAATGTTTTCTCATAGTAATTTACTGACAAAACATTTTGGACAATCGTTTTCGAAATATCCTTCAAATTTAGTAAAGGATAACACCTGACCTTAGGAATTAAAAGTTTAAAAGTACTTAATTTAAAAAACTCAGTAACCTCGCCTTTAAAAAAGCAATTTGAAACAATAAAGATACATTTTACTTGTTTAATTCCATCCGTTTCATGAAATCCACTATCATAATCTGAATCTCTAAATTGATTCCGAATCATCCTTAAATTTTTATCCAACTTGCTCTGTGGCATACTCAAAATGTCAGAAATAATGCTTACTTTGCTATCTATGTACTGAATCAGATTAAACTTGACTCTAAAACTGTTTTGATGTGCTAATTACAAATTTGTTAAGTTGCTATATTTTTTAGGATAAAATCTCTTGTCGTTTGTTTTCTAAATAATTTTTGTAAATTTTGGGTTAGAGTCACTTAATAATTAACTACAGTAGAGCGTCGATAATCCGAACGTCAATAATCCGAAACGTCAAAAATCCGAACGCGTTCTGAGACAGCTCCTGCAAAAATTTTGTTTTCGCAAATTCCAATTATTGCGTCGTTAAAAATTTCAAAGAATCTTCATCGCAGTTTGACATTATTATCTCTTTTTAAACACTTCTTAATACCTGTTCTCACACGCCCTCACAACAGACTGGCTGTCAGTATTTTCACTGTCATGCTAATAAGCTGCTTTAACGCTAGCAGTAAACATACAGAAAGTTCATTCATTTCTCTTTGTATAATCATTAAAACAGTGTGTCGTACATACAGTAGTGTACTATACAGTATTTTTTTTCGTTTGTGTTAACTATAATGTAGAAGTGAACTTTTAATTATGTACTGTACTGTAATTGAGAGTTACAAGTGCAATCATGTTGGCCCTACTGTGTACGTGCAGGTTCTTCTAAATCATAATATGTAAGTAGTCTTACATACTGTATTGTAATTACATTACTGATTGTACTGTTTAACCACTTTAATCGCTTAAAGGACATATTTTAGCCTAAATGGCCTTTTCTTCGTTGTTTTCAAAAATCCGAAGAAGTTGATAATCCGAACCCCCCTCGGTCCCAATTAATTCGGATTTTCGACGCTCTACTGTAGTTCTAGTGTAATTAAAATTTGACATGTAAGTAGCTTCTTAGGTGGCATACTAAATTAGTTTTTTCCGCCACCAAGGAAGTCTCCCTAGTTAGTTTTTACATATAATAGTGAAAAACATGGGACTAGAGATGGGTGTAAATAAATAAGTACATTACAGTACTGCACGTCGCGTCGTTCACGTAATTCCGAATTTAAAGGTTTTTACTCGCATAATCATTCGAGTTGTAGACTTCAGGGAGTTTGTGCGCTCAACGGAACAGCGGCCACTGTTGAGTCAGCCGAGCGCTTGGTCGCCCGTCGTAAGTGAGTGAGTAGTAGGCTTACACAATTTAATTACCCGAACAAATCGACGCTCTACTATTAACTAATGCGGTAACTAAAACAAAAATATTTAAATTAATTAAAAACAATGAATAAAACACTGCACTAAAACTGAATACTGTAAGTATTTACACACAGCGTTATTAACTTGATATTACAGTACTCTGTTCTAACAAGTTGTTCAGACTTCGGCGGGACTAAACTGACGCCGTCGAATCAAATTTTCGATGATTGAAGTTCCGATTATTTCTGAACTTATCCTAATTGAACGTTCAGAAACAAAACATATGTTATTCTGAGTAACGCAATCCTAGTCAGTCGTAAAAAAATATTATTCCGAATAATTAAAAACTTGTTTTATTTTAAATTGCAACGCATTCTGCTATTTCGTTACTGAAACTCTCACGTGTTTTTCATTGGACTAGGTTAATTGTATTTTCTTATGCGGACATTCCATTGTTTTCGGGAGTAGGTTTTTTCGCGGACATACGCTGTTGTATATTAAATTGCGTTTGAATGCCGCGTTTTATAAAATTAGCGCTAATAATATTCGGACGTCGTATTCTTTTGCGGACATTCGTCATTTTATTTTTAATAACATTTCACCAATGGTAGTTCATAAAATTGGTACTAATTATTATATTCGGGCATCGATTTTTTGCGGGCATTTACTGTGGTACTTAAATTATTTTTAACGCCGGCGTTTTTTAAAATTAGCGCTAATAATATTCGGACGTCGTAGCGGACATTCGTCATTTTATTAATTTTTTTCGCTGTGTTTTTTTTTTTAGGTATCGTATCGGGAATCGAGAATCGATTTTTTAAAGTATCGAGAATCGAAAAATCTGGTATCGACACATCCCTAGATATACCATGCTTAATCGATTCCACCATAGACATGCTTTGTGAAATGAGAGTCCTCAAAGGCTAGCACTTTGAGAAACACTGGTCTAAATTGATTTAGTTGATCAAATTTAAAATACAATTAATAAAACAAATTTTAATAGATAGGCACTTAATTTAATATAAAGTGATTATTAAGAGGGTAGTTGGTTAATAAAGATAAATAATTTATCTAAATGTATTATAAACTTTTTGTTCTTGCAGTTGGAACAAACATTTTTGATAAAAACATTGTTTTTTACTCAAAAGTCACCAATAGGCCTTCTTTTAAAATTAACAATCTCAAGAATCACATCTTTGCAATGACAGATTTCCAGCCAGACAGATTAGACAATTGCCTAGGGCTTATGGAATATGGACGCCGCACAGATAAAACAAATAAATGTTGCAGATTTCATTTATGACTACATTACGAAAAAAGAGTTTAATTTATATACTACTAAATTATGTTAAGTTCAGTCATGAATCAAGGACATTTAATATCAGTATCCCAAATAAGTTAAATTGTCTTTAAAATCATTGTGATAGTAATTTTGAAGGGAAATAACACGGTTAAAAGCTTGCATAAAGTGACTATCCAAGATAAATAATTGAGCGATACATTAGTCAGCAAACTTCGTAGAAGGTCCTCTAACGCAGAGGTTCCCAAACTGTGGTAAGCATACCCCCTGGTGGTACGCGAGACATTGCCAGGGGTTACGCGAGCAGGACAATGACAGTTTGCTCGATGTGCCGGCTTATGCGAGGGAAATTTCGGGTTGCGGGAAAAGCGAGGGAAGTTTTGTGCGCCCAGCGGCTACATCACTGACACTCTCTCTATTTCGTCTATCATCTGATCACTACACCAGTCAACCAGTTGTGCAGTAGATGTGTTTACAAAGCGTTTGTCATACTGTCGTATTATTCGTATAATTTTATTAATTATTTCATAGGCAGTTTTGAGTTATATATGAGTTTTTTGATAACATAATGGATAAGTGGTTAAGCCAGTCTTCAAGCATTTGAAAAAAGCAAAAAGTTTCATCGCCACTTGAAGAAGGTTATTTTACTCCTGTACCCAGTACCTCTTTATCAAAAGAGCACAGTTCTCCTGTATGTTCTGCGACTTAGTTCAACAAACTTGCTCTCAATCAAAAAGGCGTAAATATGATATCAGCTACTTGTCTTATGGATTTATTTATAATGTGGTCCATGACAATGAAGTTAGGTCACAATGCGTAATTTGTTTAGAAACACTTTCTCACCATTCAATGAAACCATCTCTTTTAAAGCGTCATTTCCTAACAAAACATGAAAGTTACAAAGATAAACCATTGGAATTTTTTAAACGTAAGGAAGCTTCATTAAAAGGCAGCAAGACAAATATAAATTCTTTTACCAGTTTGAATTTAAAAGCGGTTGAAGCTTCCTATAAAATTAGTCTTCGAATCGCTCAATAGGGCAAACCACATACCATTGGGGAAACATTAATACTAACAGTAACTAAAGACATTGCGTCAATCATGTTAGGAGAATAAGAGGCTAAACAGATTGATTCGCTTTCGCTTTCTAACAATACAGTTTCAAGTAGAATAAGTGACATGGCTGCTAATGCAAAGGAAACATTACTCATTAAAATAAAAAAGCAATTATTTTGCTATTCAAATTGATGAAACAACTGACGTACTAACATGGCTCAGCTAATATGTTATGTTAGTTACGAAGATGGAAATACTGTCGGAGAAGACATGTTATTTTGCCAAAACTTGCCTTCACACACAACTGCAGACGAGATAGTTGGAAATTAGACAGATTTATCAGAGAAAACGAGCTGAGGGAAAATGTGTAGGAATTTGCACAGATGGGGCAAATGCAATGGCTGAAGTTCATAAGGGAGTTGTTACTCAAGAGCAGCAAGTAAGCCCAAAAGCTAAATTTATTCATTGTAGTCTTCACCGAGAAGCTTTGGTTACAAAGAGATGTCCATTGGAGCTGAAAACTGTATTAAATGAAGCAGTAAAGACTGTAAATTTCATCAAAGCCAGAGCACTGAACTCACACCTTTTTCATAACTTGTGTGATGAAATTGATAGTATTCACAAACAATTACTTCTGCACACGGAAGTAAGGTGGTTCTCGAGAGGAAGAGTGATATCTCGAGTTTTTGAACTTCGACATGAAATATTAATTTTTCTATCTGACACAGACTTTCAGTATCGTGTCCGTTTTTCAGGTGAATTGTGGTTGAGCCGATTGGCGTATTTAGCAGACATATTCAGTATGTTAAATGTATGTAGGAAACTACAAGGAAGCTATAACACCCCATTCCAAGTTATGGACAAAATCAATAGTGTGAAACTAAAACTAAGCTTTGCAGAAGGGGAATCAAAGAAAAATAAAGTGTCATTGTTCCCATCTCTTGAATCTTTTGTTAAAGAAAACAAACTTCTCCTGAATAAAACAATTTTGAATGACATATCAGATCATTGTAGCTCCCTCCAAGCTATCTTTACAAAATACTTTCAAGAAGACCCGAGTTCGTACCATGAATTAAAACCCTTTTGCAGACATTGAGAAAATTGTTCAAGACGGCTTTTCTCTGAAACTCAAAGAGGAGCTTTTTGAGTTAAAATGTGATTCGAACCTGAAAGAAGTATTTAACAAAACCACGCTTATTATTGAATCCAACTACGCTCAGAGTATGTTGAAATTGCTGACAAAGTTGAGTTTCTACCCCCGTTCCGAACTTTCTATCTATGTGAGGCGGAATTTACGCATCTGCTGTACATCAAAAATAAATTCGGGAACCGAATGCATACAGTGGAATGTGTTCTCAGACTCAAGTTAAGCCCAATTATGCCAGACATCAGCAGTTTAAGCAGTTCCATTCAAGCTCATCCCTCACATTGAATAACTGATTACTGTACTAGAACAGATTTATTGTGTGACATTCACAATTCTGAATTTTGTATTTTGTAATTTTATTATAATTAAATAAATGTATTAATACAGTTTCTTGCATTTTATCATTCCAACCTAACAAGTTTTAACATCGATAACTAAAAACAAAAGTAATAAAATGATAATTTTATAACATAAGAGAGATGATGAATGCATATAAAAACTTGGAAAAAATTATAAAAAGCAAACTAATGATACACGTACAATTAAAAATTAATTGTATTATGGAGTACGCCATAATACATAGTACAAACTAAGGGGTAAGTCACCAAAAAAGTTTGGGAACCCCTGCTCTAACGTGCCATGATGTGTCAATGAGACATGAACTATAACCTAAAATGATGTTTCATTTAATTTTTAGAGAGTATAAAAGAGACAGCAATTTTTGTCATTGACTCTGATTAATATAAATTTTTTTTACACAACGCAGATATCCATAATTATAATTGAAATATAAAAATATCACTCTTATGTTGTTTTCTGCCAAACTATTCCATCTTTTCATCGAGTACACTATATTATGACTACAACATCTTTTGGTAATTAAAAGACAAATGAATTATTATGATTAAAAAACTTTTAATTTATAAATATAGGTAAATTGAAATTTTTTCTTTTAGCATTCAGATTAAGATGATGGGAGCCTCCATCTATAATCTGCATAAGGACTTTAGAATACCTAAATCCATCACTGTATCGATGTTACTAATACAGTAAACTCCCGATTATTCGCGGAATTGACTGGCGCGGTTATCACGGATAATCGAATTTTGCGAATAATCCGCAAAATTGCAGATAGCGGCTAAACAATGGCCGAAGGTACTAAAAAGCAACACAAAAGTGCTTTAAATAAGTTTATTGTACATTAAAAGAACGTACGAGTAAAAAAACTAATTATATGTTATGTACATTATTGTATTTACAGGACTTTTTGTTTAGTTTTTTACAAAAAAAAATCGCTTTTGTTTTTTTGTCTTAAAGCACTTCTTCTTTATCTGTGACTGAAATTTCTTTAACGTCATTTTGTCACAAAGCGATCCATTGTCTGTTCCTCGAGATATTGAATAAGCCTGTCCATGTGCCCTAGTGCTGCGTCATGGCCCACTTGCCCTGATCTTCCTCTTCATCCACTTCACTTTCTTCCGAAACGATACCTTGTGCTCCTTCTACGATTTGTTCATCTGTTAAATGTTCAAAGCCCAGATCATTAACGTCACTTGTTAGGTGTTCAAAGCCCAGATCATTAGCATCACTTGTT
>JAGFPH010000051.1:546251-558526 GCA_018207615.1 Philaenus spumarius
TCACAGTTTATCCACTCGACGATGTTACCTTCATCCACATTAACACCTCCATTAATAGACTCAGATGAATTCGCTAAAATACTGAGAGGCTTGTCATCATCATGTTCCTCCTCCTCTTGAGCAATTTCCACAGTCAGTAAAATCTTCCGCCAAGGCTTCACTAAAGTAGATTGCTTGACAGACCCCCAAACATTGTTAATGTCATGAATGTTGTCAAGAACTGTGTAGTCTTTGAAGAATGTCTTCAGGTCATCCCCTTTTTTAATCCTTTTTTCTAGAAAACTGGTTCTGTATTTTTCTTCATTGAAGCAATCACGCCTTGATCCATTGGTTGTATAATAAAACTGTGATGTTAGGAGGCAAAAACTTTTGCCATCTCCCGATTTTAACATACTTTCCCCGGGGTGGGGCGGAGCGTTATCAAGAAGAAGCACAGCTTTTTGAAATTTTAGGTGCTCTTTAACTTGAGGAACAAACTTTTTTTTCGAACCAATCTTTAAATATTTGTTGATACCTCCAGCCTTTTCTTTGGTTGTAGTAGTGGACTGAAAAGTTTTCGGCCCTTGTTCCTTTGAAAGATCTTCGTTTCTTGGACTTTCGTATCACTACCAGTTTGTGTGATCCTGAAGCATTACTGCATGACATAATTGTTATCCGCTCCTTACTTGACTTGTGTCCTGCAGCTTGCTTCTCTGTTTCTAATGCCAAGGTTCGTGTTGACAAACATTTCCAAAATAAGCCTGACTCGAAGGCATTGTACACTAGTTCATAAGTTAAACTCTCTGATTCTAGAAATTGTTCAAAATCAGATTGGAAGTCTATTGATGCCTTTTCATCGCCACTCAGTTTTTCGTCGTGAATTCCGATTTCTATTATCCCGTGACATTGCTTAAACCTAGTCAACCAATATGACGCATCAAAATTTCCTTCTAAATGAAACATTTCGAAAAACATTTTTGCCTTTGCAGCAATGATAGGCCCTGATATAGGAGTGCCCTGACTTTTTACTTGGCTTACCCACTCTAAAAGAGCCGAATTTAGTTCTTCATAGATGCTATTTTTCATTTGACACATAATTTTCAATTGTTTTTATCTCTTCTAATTTATCTTGAGTTGACAAAATCACTTTCTTCCTTTTATCTGCCATTTAAAAATTTTTAGCAGTTAACATCTTACAAAACGCACAAGACTTAAAAACTCACACTGTAATTTACGCTTCACGAACGATTCAAACAGTTTGGATGTTTGAGTTAAACTGATGCATTAGGTAAGGTGCGGAGGAGTCGGGAAGGGGGAGTGGGGTTGTCGTGGGCGAACAGGCAGTGCCAATGACCCAGGATAACTCACTAACAGGTGCGCGCTCAGTAAACAAACACGCTGTACCGCTGGTCGCGTCTATAATTCCTCCAGCATACAGTACGTGGGCCGATATACTGTACATTACAGTAGTTTATTATTCTATTATTTTTGATCACTTATAATATGTTACAGTACTTAGAAAACTTATTTCCAAGGTAATTTTTTAAGTTTAAAAACTTGTCTTTGTGTGTGTATTCTTTTTTTTTTATATATATAAAATGTTTTACCTCGGACGCCGCGGATAAACCAGCCGCCGATAATCGAGAGTTTACTATACTTTTAAAATGAGTATTTCATGAAACATGACCATGCTAAAAATACCTGTAATTTGACAATTAGGAACCTGTTTCCCTGCATTGAAATTTTTAAAATTAATTATCCTATGAATTACACTTGTGTCACCAGTTAATAATTTGATATCTAACATACTTTATAACAATAATTCCAGCCAACGTTTTCAAAATTAAAATATCAGCTAAGGATGTATATGTAAGGCTAAGACAGTGATTTTTACACACATATTACTATTTTATCAGTATTGGTTCTTATTAAAAAGCTTAGTGTCTTTTGTAATTTATGTATGAATAACTAAAACTAAAATAACATAATCTCTTGAGAACCAGACAATCACTATATGTAGAGGGTATATTAGGAATTAGTCTTAATAGAATAAGTTTTGTTTAATTAAAAATTGTGAAAGACTTTAACTTTTATGAATTGCTAATAATTTGAACTCGTAACCACTACTCAGATAAATGCATATATTATTTTCAGAAATTAACTGTATCAATAATAAATCACCTTAAATTAATTGTTGTAAAATAATTTAGTAATATCTAAACTATTCAGGCAATTCAAGATGTCGTGGTTGATACTTTGCAATCATACAATTCTATGAATAAAGACTATGTTTGAAAATTTATGTTTACATTATCACCATACAACCTTTTGAAATTTTTTGCTACAGGTGGGAGACACCATGGGCTCGACTTTTTCCTATTCGTCTAGTATTGCGCCTGGGTGCAGAGTTCCGTTATTATCCATGTCCTTTAGTATCAGTGCGTCTTAGAGCTCCACTCTACACTGACATTGGTCATACCATTATTAATCTTCTTGCCGTACGTATTAAAAGTTAAAAGTTGCTAGTTGTAGCTCATGTGTCACTGAGGTTGCCAACTTAATCGTTGAAACGCTTTTGACAAATAAACTTATTTTTATGAGAAATTATGTTTTTTTGTATTTACTAAATTTCAATAATGAACATCATTTACACTGGGAGAAGATGCAACACAATTGAATTAGCTTTGCAGTTCTATAGAAATAAACTAGCCTTATTGTTTTCAGGCATTTTTCAATTTTTCAAAATTGCTTCTAACAGCTGGCACGAAATATTTGAAGAATACATTTTTAAACAATTCTTGATTCATCCATGCATTTCATTGGGAGGTTTTCCGTACATATATCACTGGTAAGGTTTTCACACATTTTAAGACTGTAGGCTTTATTAATTTTCCTATCACGAAAGGTTTCAGTTTGTGATTGCCAGATGAATTTAGAGCAGAGAAGTACTGTTGACTAATCTTTATTTTTCTTAAAGCTTTTTACACATTTTTCATCGCCATCAGCGTGGGTAGAATGTGGAAGGCAACACCACAAAAGGCTGGTCACATCTGCATTAAACATTTCACAAGTTGTCAATTCGTTTTCAGACACAATAGACTTGAATTTAATTTTAAACGTTTCACCCCCTTTAACGTCTGCTGGATTATAACTCACCAGCAATAACAAATTTCCTGATATCATGACAAATATTACAACCCTCATCTGTACTATTCAAATCTTGTTGAAATTGTTTTGCTTTTACTTTCTCGCTATACTACAGAGAAAGTATAGTGATCGCAAAAAAAATCGATGTTGAGATTTTTGTGGAAATATCCGTTTTGGGACCCCCTGAGTTCAAAAAAGTGTTTTTTACAAAATGTCTATCTGTGTGTATACAAAGCTAAAGAGAAAACTATTCCATCGATTTCGAACAAATTTGCACCAAACATGTCAATTAGGCCTGTATAGATGCACGAAAAAAGTTTTTGAAACATTTTGAAAACCAACCCCCTTTTTCGCCAAAAAACCCCCAAAAAATTCAGTTACAGGCCTAATTGATGTGTTTGGTGCAAATTTGTACGAAATCGATGGAATAGTTTTCTCTCTAGATAATAATAATAATATTTATTAGTTAATCTCCTACTTTAATATCACCTCTCCTACCCTTCCTACAATTATGAAGTCACAGTGAATCTGTTTAATAATTTAAATATGTTTGTGAGACAGTATGTTTTAATGCCCTGGTACCGTTTATATTAAAAAGCGTAGGGCCAGTTTATCCTCTTATCTTTTTGCTGAAAACCAAATGTAAACCCTTGAATCTAGTCGATCTAAATTTGTTTTTTTTTTTTTTAAGTTTGCCTCTCAACAACATTTTTTTAAATATCTGATTCATTTAAAAAACCTTTTAAATTTGCCGTTATTTTTGTTGATGTCGTAAATTGTGGATAACCAACCTATATTATAATCTTGCATAATGAAGTGGTTACTTATGCCATTTTTAAGTTTCTTGATAAATTCCGGCTTTTAAGCCAAATTGAGTGTTGGATGTTTCCTTTAAAAAAACTACAGTAACTTTATAATCCATAACTTTAGAATCACTTAAGACAATCACAATCTCACAACAACACTAAAACACACTTTGTACAGCCGAGTATGTAGGTAATAACCTTTGAAACTTATTAAAATAGTATAAACTGAATGTGAAACGTAAACACATCACAGTAAGGAGCAGGTGGTACCCGAACCTATACAATGTCACACAAAGACGATCTGACAGTCCTCACTCGTACTGTAACACCCAAACATTCAAACCGATGTCTACTGCTCACTTCTTCCGATCGCATACGAACTTGTACAAGATATAATTCCTTGTTTTTTTGGTCATTCATTTAACATTTTTTTCCTGAAAGTTGTGCCGGTTTATCAAGCATAGCGAATTGAAGGAGGTTTACTGTATAAAACTATACATTGTGTCTACTTTTAATGGTCAAAAATCATAAAAAGGATTTTTCTAGTCTGTAAACATACTAATTTAAGTGGTCAACTTAAAAAACTGACATTTACACTGCTTATTATAATTCAAGTTATTATGTGTGACTAAGTCAAGTTATGGTGTATGTTAAAGAATATTGAAAAAGAGAACCAGAAGGTTTAATATGAAGTATTGAGAAAATTAAAATTAGATGTTCAGGATTAGTTTCATTGCTACATGTGTTACATCAGTTAAAGGTGGCAAATTATTAAAAAAAAGAAAAATATCTGCATTTACAGTAGAGTCCCGGTAATTCGAGGTTCCGTGTAATTCAAGCCGCAAATAGCACCTTCAATACACAAAAACACCATAGAAACAAACTTTTCCCGTCACTGCCTTATTCCCCACCCCTCTCGTACAAAGTCACACGACACCAATCCGGGCATGTCTAAAAATAAATCAGTCCTACTATTTTTGTGCAACATTTGTTTAATCACTGATAAGAATGCAGTGCCGAAGTTACTGAGCCGATAGCATATTACTCTGTCATTGGCGTGACATCGCTGCTCGTAAATGTTACAGTGTAGTTAAAATTTATGATTTCTTTAAAAAGTAAATTTATATTTTTGTACTGTATATAAAATTACGTTTGTACCTCAGTGTTCAATACAAAAACTGTGTTTATTTAATAAAACTTTAGTTATACGAGGACTATAAATGGTAATTTTATTTTAACTTCTACATATTCCATGTAATTCGAGTTTCTCACAATCCAAGGTACTCTCGGTCCCATTCAACTCTAAATATCGGGACTCTACTGTAATTGTTTTTTAAAATGAGCTGTAAGTGATGAGTCCGATATTAAAACTGACAACAGTCTTGTTTATTTTAAGAACCAATTCATAAAGTGCAAAGTGCATGTATAAAATCTGCTTGTACTATTAATACTAAAACTTATAGATTACTATTAATTTTGCAAACTTTGTTTTTCGTGGTTTTATCTTTATAGTTCTTTGTCAACATTTTTGTTTAAATGTTTGAAGCAGTTTTGCATTTATCAATAAGGTTATAAATATGCGGTTTATTGAAATAAATTGTTTATAGTATTTACCTCTTTTACAGGATTTCCGAAAGTATTCATATACATTGCCAACAGTAAGAGGGCTGGTTATTCATATGGAAGATAGACAAACATCAATTCTTCTTCCTCGTAACAGATATGACCAGGTATTGATAAATTCTTAATATTATATTATAATGCTAATTAATAGAAATAACAAATCCTCTTATTGTGAACAAAGTGAATTTTATTTAACACAATTGAATTTTTTTTCCTACAGTTTAACTGTTAATAGCCTTTTAGAGCACTTAGTATATTTACAATTTATTACATTTATTATGCTTTTAAATTATTTAGAACTCTTTAATCTCGGGTTACTGATCCTGGCTTTTTATTAAATGTGCAATTGAAATTCTACAGCTTAAAATTAACAAAATTGATTCTATTATAGGCTTCTTATATTAAGACATACAGGTGTCAAAAATGTCTGGGTACGGCTTAATATCTCAAAATGTACAAGTCTTATGAGATAGAAATAAAAGCAGTTATTCACAACCATAAAAGAACTACTTTTTGGCGAGTTTGAAATTTTTGTCTGCCATCTTGGATCCGCCATCTTGGAATGAACTTCATTTTTTTAAATGTGAAGGTGGTCATGTGTTACATCATTTTGATGTAGAATTTCAAGAGAAAACCAACAGTGAAATTTTCACATCCATATCTTTAACCGATTAAAAATGGCAGCCAAAAACATCGAAATCGTGTTTTCCGATTTTGCCCCATTTTGCTGTACTATTTTTTAATTAAAATATTAATTATTTTTCTTTTTGGATTCAGAATTACATAAGCTTTCAAATGATATGCTACACAACTGTATTTAATTCAACCACTCGAAATCAATTTAGAAAAAATCAAAATGGCTGAAACTAAATTTTTTTAAATACTCCCAAATATCGTTGTGTGGCATATCGTTTGAAAGCTTATTTAATTCTGAATCCAAAAAGAATAATAATTAGTATTAAAAAAAAAAATAGTACTGCAAAGTGGGGCAAAATCGGAAAACATGATTTAGTTGTTTTTGGCTGCCATTTGGAATCGGTTAAAGATATGGATGTGCAAATTCCACCGTTGGTTTTCTCTTGAAATTCTATATCGAAATGATGTATCACATGACCACCTTCCTATTTAAAAAAATGAAGTTCATTCCAAGATGGCGGACAAAAATTTCAAACTCGTCAAAAACTAGTTTTTTTATGGTTGTGAATAACTGCTTTTATTTCTATCTCATAAGACTGGTACATTTTGAGATATGAAGCCGTACCCAGACTTTTATGACACCTTGTAATCAAAAAAGAGTACTTATGCAGTCTAGTTAGTGAATATGTTTTACAATATTTAAAATGATTTGAAAACGTTCAGATTCAATTTATAAATGCTTCTGAAAAACTAGGTCAAACATTACCTATAGGTGCTACATTACCTATAGATTCTTTCATAGGAATCAATATTTTTAAAGTAGGTTAGTCTTTTGCTATTTTACCATACAAATTTTTTTATTCTTCAAGGTGCTGTTTTTCAAAATTGTTCTCATAAAATTTAAAACTCTTTAGAATAAAAATTAATACGTCTGAACTTCTTGAGGTGTAACGAAAGAAAGCCAATTGGTGTTCCTTTTTTTTAACAATTGCGGTCTACACTGGGTCACGGCCATACGTTGTCTATTTGCCATTGCTTATGTACTTTAAGACACTGAACTTGCATAAATGTTAATATTTATAATTGTTTCAATTTACTCATATTTCTTTCAATTACAATATTTGTGTTCATTTGGAGTTTAAATCTGTATTTTAAAATTGATTTCAATAAAATATTCACTTATATATCGTGTTTTTTTTTTTAAATCCATCACTGTTTAGATACGAATGTATAATCGTTCGATAGCCGCCGCTAACTACGCACTGTTCATTTCACAAATACATTGATCGATCACATTTAACATCTGAACTAGCTTGTTTTTGTTTTTATAAATTATTAACCTATCTTACATGGAATAAATATACATAGGAATTTTGAAAAGGTTGTTAATCAAAATTGCTTTAGGTTATAACCACCTGTTGTTCATTTTTGAAAGGTTATGTTTTATATATTTAAAATAAATAAAAGGTAGGTCGAATTTAAAAGAAAGGTAGGTTTTAGATTTAATTTGATTGTTCAATATTCTAAAGTTACAAAGTTATTTTAATTTTCCAAACTGATAATTCTCTTAAGTAAATTTTGTAGTTATCTTCTAGGCTATTTAACAAATTTTGTGATTTTTACATTGCACTGTTCTTTACTAAAAAAAAAAACACAGAATCTTATGTTTCAATATATTTATACATACAAATTAACCCTTTTAATCATTTCTCATAGCTTAAAATGTTACAGTATTTATATGTATGTCGTATCAGATATATTTTGTTTGAATCAAAATTGATGTATTTACCTAATATTGAAGAAAGGATATTGAGTTGCATTTAATTTCTTATTATTAATTATTTAGGTTATACGAGCACTAAACAATTCCAATGATAGTGTACTAGCTTTTGGAGCCAATTTCAGTTTGGCGGCTGATTCTCATCTGGTGAGTATGCAATCAATAGAGGATGAGAGCACTTCATATCACACTCAAGCAATAAACATTCACAATAAACCCCGTAGAGGTAAGAGAAGAATTTAACCTTTTACTTCTTAGTGTTCAGAAATATAATTTTAGGAAGCTTCAATTAATTTGTAAATTATTTGAAAATAGTATGTGTCTAACCTACACAATATAAATTTCATATAAATCAGACTTGAAACAATATACATAAAATTTACTCTTTTTGTTTACTGGCACAAAGATTTATATCTAATTAATTTATCACAACATTTATATTGATTTTCCTTCTACAATAATTGAAGATTAAATTAAGCTTACTTTTTATATGATTCTTAGTTACTGTTTAGCTGGGGTATACGCTGCTCCATCTCAATTTTCATTATGTAAAAATTGTTTTTTTTCTTTTTTAACAAACATAATACTTTTTTTCGTGTAACCAATATGTCTGCTAACTGAGTCCTTGACATGCTCTAATCTATACTCTTCAGTGTGCTTTGAATGAATTTTCTTGGAATGTATATGTGCCTCTTTGTTATTTTTCCTTCATGAGTATTTTTTAACATACAGTAGAACTCCAGTTATCTGAATCAATTGGGACCGGACCCCATTCGGATAATCAAAAATTCGGATAATTAGATTTTTTCCGAAAAAGGGTCTATGTTAACCTTTTCAAGACTGACTTCGCGTTTATGCGACTGGAGTAAACTATCCGCACAAACTACGGTCTCCCAAAGCAGTGAGTGACGGTGCGACATTGCCGCAGAACGAAAATGGAGGCTGCAGAAAGATATTGTATAGAATAAACGTTTTTTGCATGTCATAAACTAGGTATGGGTCGTTTCTTGATACCGCCGATACTTTATCTTTGTTATCGGTATCGAGAACCATAGGCTAAACTCGAAACCGAGAGATACTCAGTTTAGGCCTATATCAATGTCGGACTTGCGAGTTCTCCGTATTTTGAATATATTCTCCGGTATTTGCAAATTATGAAATCACGTTCTCTGCATTTATACCCAATTCAGCATTTAACAATAAATATCAGTAGGAAAAAAATGTAAAACTTTCTTAGTTTGATGTATATAGACATTTTCCCTAAGTAAAATGTTTGGGCAATTGTTTCGTTTGTTAAGAAAACGCTTCTTGTTTTATTTGTATTCATGCGTAGGCTTAGTTATTTGTACACAGGAAGGTAAAGTAGGTTCAAGGTCAACCACTTATGGCTTAGTTTCTTATCGTGTCTATTTATGGAATTAGGGTGTCTACTGTGACGAAAAGTTAAAAATGTTATGTAAGATCGGTAACAAAAATATTTAAAGTACTGTATAATAATTTTATTTGTTTTACGGGTAAAACCTTTTGGATATTTTCGGGATTTTCGTTACCTGTGATTTTTTTGTGGGAGTCCGGACAAAGTGCCTTTATTTTACTTATTTTTCATTCCTGCAAATAGCGACATTTAATTTCCACTTTTTCTGAATTTTACAAGTGTCATCTAAGCAACATTTTCGAGACCTTAGCTGTTGTATTTTAAATTAAGTTTTAACGCCGGTATTTTATAGAAACAAGAACAAATTATTGTTCTCGTGAATAGCTTTTTCGCGAACATACGCAGTTGTATTAAATTAAATATTAAATTGCGTTTTAATGCCGGCGCGGCATTTTATAAAATTAGCGCTAAAAAGTGTTTTGTATTGACATAATATTACAACTGAGGCTATTTACTCATCTAGTAATTTAATTATCAGATTTTACACTTTAAGGGATATAACCCATTGGTTTCACCCCATTAACATGAATTAATTAAATCCAATGGCTTCTTTCTGTGCAGTCTTCTAAATCCCATACTAGTGTCCAGGAGAGTTCGCATATCAGGATTCACGTGCTGAGGGATGCGTTGCCTATGCTTCGCTGTGTGCTTTTTTATTTCTTCGTTGACCACTTTAACTTTGAGATCCCTGTGCAAGTTGTCATTTCTCACAAACCACGGAGTATTAACTATGCAAATCTTTGAATCATATTAATTCGGTTTCTTTGAACAACCCTAGAGTTGAATCCCATAAGTCCAGACCGGCTTCAGCACTTGCCTATATAACAGCAATTTATTATGAACTGACAACTGTGAATTTTTCCCTAAGAGCCAGTACATTTTTCTAAATCGTTCATAAAGTTGCCACAAATTGTATTCAGGCATTGATTTTTTCGCGGACATACGCTGAGATTTTATTTACTACAAATAATTAGGCCTACTTCAATTACTGGTTGTTTTTGCCCTATGTCAGAAATACAGGACTCAAACACCTACCAAAACCACTTCAAACCAGTCTCAAAAATAAATTCATGTCCCAAACAGTAACATCCAAAGATGTTGTAAGGAGAATCCAAAAGATGATTTGAATGAAGCCTTACCATGTTTCAAAATATAAGAAAATATAAAGTAAAATTAAGGATTAAAGAAGTTTTAAGGCATATCTATAATTTTACTAAGTATTTTATAGAAATTAAAATAATTACTTAGTTCAATAAACACAAAGAATAGATCATGTATGCATTGCTTACTTATTCACCTCTATGATTAAGTTATTATTAAAACGCCCGCACTTGCAGAAAGTTTTTCGTCTTACCATCAACCGTTGCAGAAAGATAAAACACATTCTGCTTTGGGGCTACGGTCGCATATACACGTTTTATAACTTAAACGTTTGAATACTATCATTGCGTTAACAGGACTAATATAATTCTTTTACTGGCATTTACTATAATCTGTTAGCTTCAAAATTAACTATCAATAGAAGGTACTATCTAACAGTAGAAAATAAAATCATGTTGCCAGACCATGTTTACTAGGTTCTGTCGAAGCCTAATTTGAAAAATGAATTAGGAATATATGCTTTATCTAAAAATGAAATTTGATTATATCAAATTGTAGAGAATAAATCATAGAATTGAACTGTATTCTTAAAAATGTTACAATAATCTTATTTTATAAATATATTTCACTTTGTTTCACTAAATTACGAGTAAAACAAACCTCTTGCTAACGCTAGGCATACAAAGCCAGACGCATTGTCCCATGCTTGAAATAACCTAGTCTGAGCAAGAATTAGGATTTAGACCCAAAAAGGTCTAAAAGGTCTTTATGTTAGTCCCGAAAAGGTTAATTAATTACTGTATGTATGTTGAAAATGGGAGAACAAAACTACTGTATTTTAAAATAAAAAGAGCCTTTAATTAACTAATTGAAAAGGTAACGCTTTTACATATTAAGCGTATGTACATAAATGATTGTCATTGCTTGCTGAACATCTCGGTCAAAGTAAACTGTTTGACTCTATTAATCCGTTTGACACCTGGCGCCTACACTAGCTTCACGGAGGGAAGGACAATAGCGCACGTAGACAGAATTATTATTTTGCAAATTTTTTTTCTGAAATTCTGAAAGCGATTCGGATAATTAGCAATTCGGATAGTTGGAGTTCGGATAATTTGAGTTTTACTGTGTATATAGCAGATTCATTGTTAGTATACAAAACTGTTGACAGACCTGCATCGACTATTTCTAGTTCTTTTCCAACTCGACAATCCAGTAAATTTCATCTATTGAAGAAACAGCAGCTCTCCATAATCAGCTTATGCAGTTAACGTTGTTTTCAACATAAAAAACAATAGAATTTCCTGGCAAAATAGGTTCTCTGCTAGTTGAATGATTAGTAAAAGTATCTCCTCCAAAATCATAGTCTGTTTATGGGCCCTGCTTCCATTAAAGAATGTTTGAAACTTAAATGGTCCATTCAAATAAGCAAAGACTTGCCTGAATGTCTTGCAGTGAATTATTGGTTTACTGATGAACCTGCTCAAATAATTTACAGCAAAACTATTGTCAGGGTGAGAAATCGTCACTAAATAAAGTAGACTTCTTACCGCTTCTGTCTATGGTTCAAACTTGTACAAGGTTGTATCATTAACATAAGTTTCATTGTTCATTACCATTCCCCATTTTATTAGTGTTGATAAAGTATTTGGTTTCTCATATTTAAAACATATATTTTGGCATCCAATGACTTGTGCCGAATTAAAAGGCTTTTTATTTTTAAACAATCTGACTAGAATCCAAGATCTCAATTTTATCAAGTATTTGA
>JAGFPH010000051.1:563526-575528 GCA_018207615.1 Philaenus spumarius
TCCGTTTATTCGTGGAATAAATTTAAAAATTTGGTTTCATTTTGAAGTACTGTCATATGCGGATGTTGATTGCTGAATATATTTTAAAAACCCGTTTTATTGTTTTCATAAACGTATGATATAAATAGTAAAAAATAGTAAACTTTATTAATTTTTTACTCAGTTGCAAAATGAGATATTGCAAAAAACCTTAGCAATCAACATCCACAATCTATTTTACTGTAAGAAAAACAATACTGCTTTCGTATTTTTAAAAAACAACACAAAAATATGCTTAATAGTGAATGTAAGTTTTGGTTATTTAACATTTCCATGTAAGTTTTGGTTATTTAACATTTCCATGTTAAATAACCAAAACATATCTTCACTATTAAGCATATTTTTGTGATGTTTTTGTCAAAAAACGAAAGCTTTATTTTTTTTCTGAAAGGAAAATAGATTGTGGGTGTTGATTGCTAAAGCTTTATGCAATATCTCTTTTTGCAACTGAGTAAAAAATTAATAAAGTTTACTATTTTTTTACTATTTATAAAATACGTTTATGAAAACAATAAAACGGGTTTTGAAAATGTATTCAGCAATCAACATCCGCTTATGACAGTACTTCAAAATGAAACCAACATTTTAAATTTATTCCACGAATTAACGGGGAAAAATGACTTATTCTGTAGCATTGCTCTTGTGGGAATCAGATTCAATATGGCGGACAGGGTAGGGCCCCCTTAATTCCTTGTTACCAAGCTAGTGAAAAACAATCAATTCTTTTAGAACATAAACATTATGTTGATTATATTTGAAGTTTTGCTACTAGAAGATTATTCTACTTAAAGATAAAAGAATAAGAATATAGGCTACTTAAACTTTTTAAGAATCTTTAAAATAGTCTTTTCATCACTCCGTACCGAAAGTAGCTACTTTCGATGTCAGCTGGTAGCAACGAAAACGATCGTTTCCCAAGCTCTAATTTAGAGCAAGGGAAAAACGATCAGCTGATTTTCCCTTGCTCTAAATTTGTTTTCCCTTGCTCTCAATTAGTTTTCCATTTGCCCGCTACGCGCTCTGACGTCGCTTTGCCGTTTATTCTTACAATTTATATCAGCTGTTCTTATTGTTCAACAATGTAAACCGAAAACAGGAATAGGTATAAATGAGTTTTGCTGTGTGTGTATTTTTGCGTCGTGATGAAAAGTACCGTTCATAACTTGTGATTTCATAAAAAAGTGATTTTCCGGCACTTGCTCCAATTATTCCCGTACTCGGCTTCGCCTCGTACGTGAAACACACTTTCACATGCTCGGCTTCGCCTCACACGTGAAATTCGATATTCCTGTGTTCGGCTCCGCCTCACACATGAAACTTGGGCGCGCACCGGAAAGTGCCACTTTCGGTACTAGTAATGAAATATACTATTTTTTAAATCATATTGAGAAACTGACAAGATAGAAAGTTTTGTATAAAAAGTTGTAAAGAGTGTATTTTAATTGGTTTTATTAAATGTTACATAAAAGGGAACAGGTAGGCTATTAACTGTGTATTTAAATCAAACATTAAATCAAATTTGATCCAAATGTAAATAAATAATATGATTTTACCACATGTTTGTGTTTTTTAAAATATTAATCAATAATGGTAGTTATTATTACTTATGTCTAATGTATACGGAGTTTAACCCCTTTGCCCTTTATTATTTTTGTTACTGAAAATAAGTTAATAAAACTTTGTAGGCCTAACTTGGGAAAACAGTGAAGATGGCACAAGAAACACTAATATAAGATCTTAACCACAAGTAATGAAAAACAAGTTATAAATAATAATTAAACACAAGACATTTTAATCAATTGACTTTACTAATACAAAACAAAATTGAAATAATTATTTAATGTTAAATTAAATGCTCAAAATGTTTTCTCTGGACATTTTGACACAACAATTTCACAATGTATCATAATACAAGCGTTGAATAGCAAAGACTATTTAAGATTTGCACTGATGTATTCAAACTAAACTCAAATTAACGGAAATTAATCAGCAAACGAAATTTTAGGAGCAGTGAAGGAAGATAAAACTGTCAACCCAGATGGGCCATTTTCACTGATTTCCCAAGTTTGACGGGCTGCAACTTGAAAACGAAAAGTGATATTTAAAAACGGGTTTCATCAATATTTTTCTCGTGAAATTTGACACTAAAATCATGTACCAAAAGACCCCCTTCGTTTTTGAAAAAAAGGTACATTCAAGATGGCGGACAAAATTTTTTAACACAATTTTCAATACAGTGAAGAATGCAATTTCAATACAGTGAATAAATTTATTTGCATTCATATAATTTTATTATGTTCTGGAGAATAACATCGCTTGTTTGCAAAATATTTTGCCGTACTCGGACTTCCGAGACACCCGGTATATGATGTGTTGCATAACAGGACACATTTTTTTGACATATCTGAACCTCTATGATTTTTTTGGCTTGAGAGGGTAGGGGGTTACAATTTTAAATGCAAATGTAGGGCATGTAATACACAGCTGAAAAGTTTATTAAACGAGAAACATAATGGCGCAACCTAGAACTTAGTGTCTTGCTTCGTTTCAAAATAATGGACAATCAAAGTTCTGGAAAATTATATTTTTATTATAACACAAACGCAGGTTTTTGTCCGAAAAATTGATAAATTTTCTTCATTTGCGTGATTTATTTGTAAAAAGGCAAAACTGAGTGCTATCACAATAAATATTAGGAAAAAAATGACGCAGGTACAGCTATTATATCAGTACATGATAAATGTTACATGAAAAAGTTTTTCCAAGACATAAACTCAGACGAATTAGTGGCACCTTACTATATTTACTTACAGTTTCTATTTTTAAAATGTGTTACATTTAATATCAACGTACAACTGACTTACTAGAAAATTACAAATTGTCAGATACTAAGTAAAAAAGTTATGAAACTCAAGATATATACAAAGTTTTATTAACTTATTTTTGTAACAAAAAATAAGGGAGGTAACAGGACTTTATGAACACTCTGTACAGCCTAGAGATAATGTAAACTTTAAAAAAAATGTAAAAGATTAATAATTGGGTTTTTTAAATACAGATGTGTAGGTGCTTTATTCATTCATTTTTTACTTTATTAATAGAGGAATTAGCTGGTTAAAGCTTGAATTTAGAAAACATTAGTCTCAAATAAAAGTCATACAATATTGTATAACCTATAAAAAAAACATTAGCAACGAAACATATAATATTTACCAAATAAAATGTAGGCCTTCAAAATTCTGACCCGAAGACCATATATATGATTTTTTTTTTAATGTCACGTGTTACAAACTGATTGGTTGAATAAACTAATATGAATAAATTAAGAATAACAGTTTTTAAGTTTAGCCTACTAGTGAAACTCAAAGCCAATTTTTGTAAGAGAGCTATTTTTAAAATTCGTATTTTTTTAAACAGTTACAATATGTTGTAGGCCTATCTGAATTTGTATTTAGAAAACATTTAAGCATATAAGTGTATAGGAATAAAACTAATCGATTAAATTTGGCCACTTCCTGATTGATTATATGTTTATGTGTTTAAATGCACGATGTCTTTCGTTTTATAGGTTGGGTCTCAATTTATTACATTTTATACAATTAAATTATAAACTATGTAATATTTTAGCTTAATGACTTTATCCGCCTATAACTGTAACTTATTAACTTATTAACTTATTAACGTTAACTGTAATTTATTTTGGGAAGCGATAGTTTCACTAGAGGACACATTATATAAACTACCTTGAGTGGTTTCCTTAAATTTACAATGGTAAACTATTGCAAAAAGAAATTTGACAATGCTCTTTGTAATTTAGTACATATTCCAGTACGTTATTACATCAAATTAATTTTAGTTATACTTAAATATTATAACATCGTGCAGGCCAAGAATTCTGGCTATAATTAAAAGTTTACTACCATTATTATAGAAAATAACTTACTGTTTAGAATAAATTACTTATAAAACAATAATGTTTTCAAAAAATATGACATCAGCTACTTATGTTAAATAGCGTATATACTTTTATAAATTACGATTAAAAGAAAAGAAATTACAGTGGTCTATATTACAAGTTTTATTTACTGGTCTTAAAATAAAAAATACGAATTAATTTCCAGATTACGTGCAAGTTGTGCAGATTAAGTGCGGATGAACCATCCGTAGTAAGTTGTAGAGAATTGAAGCGGCAACACTGTACCAAGTACATTTTGCCGCGAAATCACCACAAATCAGCTTACTACGTTAGCCGTTAGGAGCGCTATCACATGGCGAAGTCCCAGTTGCTGCAAATGCGTAATGTTCGACCTTTTTACACACCGGGAGAAAAACTCATTTATGGCAACTGACTCTTATATACCTTATTCTTCGATAAGAATCATAAATATAAGCCAAATAAATTGTGGCAACGTGTGTATGTTGCCACAATTTTTTATGTTGCCACAGTGTGGTCTGGTACCGGTGAATGATGCCACAATAGAGTGTTTACCAACGCACACACACACACACACACACACACACACACACACACACACACACACGGTCGGACACCTCGGCGGGAATAGTCAGAATGGCTTCCTGGGACCTCAAAACGTGGAGATTTAATGAAAACTCGACTTTCGAAAATCGGACCGAAATCAATAACTTCCCTTTATTGGTAGCGGGAAGTTAAAAAAACTATAAGGCCATGAAATATGCTTTGCAAATGTAATCAAATTTTACAGACCTTATCAGTTGGTGCCTATTCATCTAAATATAATTTACTAGGCGAGACCCCTGCGTGCTCCGCACGCCAACCCCCAATGGAACCTTCTAAAAACATATGATATGTTTTATTTATAATAAAGGTGTAGGATTAATAATAACCTCAAAACTAAGGTGGTAAACAATGTTAAATGTTCAAATTAAATTATTTCTTATATTATTTATAACAGCAGTTATAATAATGGTTTAAAGAACCATTAAGGCTCAGGTCTACACTTTAAAACCCTAACCTAAAAGCTAGAAGTACAAAAATAATTGCTTCAAATTTTGAAATCAGCTGTTGATGGAAATATTGGAGCAAACAGCTATATTATCTGTTATTTTATTCAATTGGTTGCTATGGTAATAAATGTGTTGGTTTATCCTAGGCCTAACCTAAGAATTTTTTCCGACTAAATTTACAAATATTGAAATAAAAAGAAGGTTTTTATTGAAATGAATTATAGCCTATGTTACTCAGGGATAGTGTAGCTTTTCATTGGTAAAACTATTTTCTCAATCGGTTCATTAGTGTCAGAGATTACACCTTACATAAAAAAAAGAAGAAAAAAACTTTACCTCTTTATAATATTAAGTATAGGAAATACTGTAGACATATTTAATAATATATGTCCATGGGCCTTTTTCATTATGATACTAATACTGTTTGAAAAGTTACAAGTTTCACACTTTCAAGTGCTAAGTTTGTTTACAATATTAAAAAAATGTTTAATAATTCGATTTTTTTTTTGCTAACGAACTAGTCCGAGTGACGTAGAAAACCAACGTGTTTAGCAAATTTGGATCAAATCGGATGTAAAGTGCGGGTGTACACATACGTACATAAAGTTTTTAATGACATCCGAAAACGTGTTCTGGGGACCATGATCGTTACTCATTTCTACTCCTGACCTTAGGTTTCAACATAAGACACTGAAATAGCTCATCTTTCCTATGGAAATTCGCTAATAACACTGTTCATTTTTAAAATATGTGACACAAAAATATGAGTGTACTATACTTTTTTAGTAATATGTGTTACAGGCCTACAAATTTATCTCAAACTCTAATTGTACATGTAAAATAAAAATTACCTTAACTCATAATTTCAAAATGTCGGTAAATGTAGTCTTGTACAAACTATATAAGTAAACACTTTATAGTTTTTGCCTCAGATACCAGTAGCAGTTTCTGAGATATACCTGTGCCTCATTGACATGAATGTTCCTAGTGGCTATAAAACTATGACAACAGATTTAAACTTATAACACCATGTAAATTATTTTTAATAAGTGCTTAGCATGTTTACTCTACACACTACTTAATTACAACTATCAAGCTATATTTTTGTTTAAATTTTCTTCTAGTGACAGGGGCCAGTTTTGTGGTCTTTAACGGAGCTTTGAAAACACCTGGCTTAGCTGGTAAATCAAATATTGTTGAAGATGGATTGATGGTTCAAGTACCTAGTGAAACGATGATAGCATTGAGGACAGCTTTGCGAGACATGCATGATTATACGATAGGCTGCGGACCACATGCAGAAGAAACAGTTCTTCTACAGTGGACTGCAGACGATACAAATTTCAATGTTGGGTAAGTAAATCTAGTTCAAAAAATAAATAACTTCTTTTTATTTTATTATTTCTATGCTAAGTTTGTTGATAATTAGTAATTTATTTGTTTTGATTTACTAATGTAATTTATTATGATTTCAGTTGTCATAAAACTTATAAACTTTATAAAGCAATTTCACCAAAATTGATTAGCTAGCAAGTTACTGACAAAAATTTGTATAAAATCCTCTCTTTAATATAATAATTACCAAGTAGCATTACCTTAGATCCCAATACTGTGGATAAATTGAATCCTAATTTATTAACAGGAATTTGTTTAGTCAATAAAAATGTTTTATTCAAAGAGTATAAAATATGTGTTGCAATAAAATTATTTCTAGTAATGATTTGTTTTGGAAAAAATAGTACAGTTAAACTGGGTTATAGCGTCAATAAAGGGACCGAACGAATGTTGATGCATAACCAAAGGAACCGACAAATGTTGTTGTGTTCGAGTGATGTCATAAAAGATGTATCAAACAGGAAATTAAATTTTTGTTAGCTTGTGTGAATGGACAAACAACTATACAATATTACCATTATTGACAACATTATTTATGATGTTTATTAAAAAGAAAAAATTATACTTTTCTTTTAATGTGCAGTAAGGTCATGGTAATTCGAGCTAATAGCTGAGGTCATCTGGGACTATAAATTAAGTAACATGTGTTAAGTAAGTTTTAATGAGTAAACATATGTAATGTGTATTAACAAACTGTAGCATACTGCAATTTTTTTTAAACACTAAAATTACAGTACATATTAAAACATTAACTTACTGTATTAAAAAACATGCAACAATTTTAAAGTGTCAACATTACTGTGAGGGGGACAACTGTCTGATCACAACTACATAAATGTCTCTCTAGGCTATACGATTGAATGGATTATCCCGTGCTTTTGTCTCGTCCTAATACTTTACCAGCAAGGTCAAGGGTTTAGTTACACACAGTACATTTATTTGTTCAGTCACATCACATCTTAATAGGTGACGTTTACTACAGTATGATAATTATATTTACAAAACATTAAAATTTAAAAATGTTTAATGAAATTAAAGTAAAATATTTTGTACATTTATGACGTTACAACCGACTGCTTAAAAGATTTATTGACGCTAAAATAGGTGTTTATAATAATGTAAAAGATAACGTAATAATTTGACTGATAAATAAAAGACGCCATGTCAGAGTTGATGCATTAGCCGAGGCCGTTAAAACCAAATTCGACATTATTAACCTGATTAGATTAAGGCGACTATTAGCCTGATATAATTTAAGCTTGTATTATACTATTATAAGGTGGTTGGATACTAACATTTTTATTTTTCATGATTATTCTTTTCTACTTATTAGTGTGAAGAGTTGCATTGATGGTAGACCACTGGATGGTGTACCATCTATAAGAGTACATAGTGGAACAGATTATACTGGAGGCAGTCGACTCATACGCTGGACAGAAGTATTTATATTGCAGGTAAATAGAAAATTCTGTTCCACATCAATTATTCTCGAGCAGTCTCAAATTCATACATTTTAATTAATTATACATGACATGTATTACGTAGTTAAAACAAAACGTAGCTCGCAAATTTTATGAACAAAATTTAATGTTTTTTTAGTTATTTTTAGGAGTATTAAAAACTGATATCCCTAGAAGACTTGCCAGTTCTCCATATTTAGAGTGTAATTCCCAGTGTTCCGTATTTGCAATCCTATTCTCTATATTTTAACCCAATTCAGCATTGAACAATAAATATCAGTAGGAAAAAGTGTAAAACATTCTTAGTTTGATGCATGTAGACATTTTCTCCAGTAAAATTTAGGCAATTGTTTGGTTTGTTAAGAAATGCTTCTTGTTTTATTTTTATTTACGTGTAGGCTCAGTACACAAGAGGGTAAAGCAGGCTCAAGGTCAACCACTTTCATTTCATATCTATTTGTAGAATCAGTGTGTTTACTGTAATGAAAAGTAACAAATTTTATGGATTGGTAATTAAAGGTGAAATAATTCTATTTGTTTTAGGCCCGGTAAAAAATCTTGGATATTTTCAGAATTTACGTTACCCGTGTTTTATATTTTTTTGGGAGTCCCGACAAAATGCCTTTGTTTTACTTGTTATTCATTCCTACAAATAGCAACATTTAATTTCTACTTTTTCCGAATTTTACAACTGTTATCTAAATTACATTTTTGCGGACCATAGCTGTTAAATTAAGTTTTAAACCCGGTAGTTTATAGAAGCAAGAACAAATTATTGTTCTTGGGAGCAGGGTTTTTCGAGGACATACTGTTGTATATTAAATTGCGTTTTATAAAATTAGCGCAAATAATATTCGGACGTCGTATTCTTTTGCGGCATTCACCATTGTATTTTAAATAATATTTTAACACTGGTAGTTCATAAAATTGGCACAAATTGTATTCGGGCTTTGTTATCTTTCGTGAAAATTCACTGTTGTGTATTAAATTACATTTTAATGCCGATATTTATAAAACTAGTGCTAATTGTGTTCGGACGTTTATTTCTTCCACGGGGATTCACTATTGTATTTTAAATATTATTTTAACACAGTGTTCAAAATATTGGACTAGGTTAATTGTATTTGGGCAATCATTTCTTATGCGGACATTCCTTCATGTATTTTAAATAATGTTTTAACACTGGAAATTCATAGAATTTGCATAATTAATTATATTTGGTTGCCTTATTAGATTTGTAGTTGGCAGCCTATAGAATATTCTCCAGGCCTATATATCTTCAGTCTAACGTAAACATAAATAGTTTAATGACAAAGTTAGAAATATATTACATATTTCTCACTTTGTTGGAAAAATATTGTTAGGATTCAAAATAAATTGCATTGCTATCTCCGTATTCGGCAAAATTCAAAACTGGCAAGTCTGTACTAGCGAGTTTTATTTTACTTGCTAAATACTTGATATTTGATTTTGGTAAAGGTTTTGTATTAACCTCTTAACATAATTTCCCATTTCTTGAAAAACTGGGGCTTAGCTTAAGACGTACCACATATATTAAATATCTCGTGAATGGTGCATCGTTCAAGATTATATTATATAACTTTTATTGTACGAAACATTTCCTGTAACCCAAGTATAAACATTTAAGTACAAATGGTGTTTTTAAACATCTAAAATTTTGTAATTAAAGACAAATTGGCTAACATTGAACATTTTAAAAATTACAAACAAATTATAGAATTCTAGGTATTTTTAAATTTATAGCATCACAAAATTGGTAATATCTCAAAAACTATTGCATCATTTTCTGTGAATTTAAAAATATTTAGTCAGTGTGCATTGCGTCAGTCACCACATCTAACACTGAGTTTTTTAAGTGCGGTGTTTACTATGTCGGAATGTCCTGCTACAGGCATTCATTCACACTCGTTAGTCTATATGCAGACTTCCTTGCGTCCGATATTATGAGGATATCTAGAGGCGGAAGTCCGAGAAGCACCTCCATAGCCGCTGTAGGGCTATTTCTGAAAGGTTCATTTATGCATGAGCATGCAAGTCATTGTAGACCTGTTAGTTTGTTTCCTGCAGCAGTTTGGCATGATTTCTTCCACCAAACCACCGCTCCGTGTGTGATTTGGGGTCTGATCACAGCTTCATACATCCAAAGAGGCATATGAGGTTTGAGACCCCAGATAGTTTCAGTAAAGTATCTGGTTGGCAGTAGCGCCCATTTTGTCTTACGAATCAAGTTGCCCAGGTGTGCATTCCATGTCAGCTTTTGATCAATAACTATGCCAAGATACTTCACTGACGTGGAAATGTTCAGCCGGGTGTTGCCCATGGGATAACCTCTCCAGGGCTGTTAGGTTCCTTTCTCTTGAGAAGGAAACATCTATAGTGGTTTTGCTGGGATTGACGTTGAGATCTTCCCTTGCACACCATGTTTTAACACGTCTCAGGTGTCTGTTTACGATATCCGAGGCAGTGCCATCACTTTTACCAATAGCCAAGATTGCTATGTCATCTGCATAGCCTTGGCTGATTTCTGTAAGGAGACCACCACAGAGGTGAAAGAACTCCTTCCTGTGGACACCCTCTTGTGGCCGTGACCTCAAACGATTCCCCAAGTATGGAGATTTGTGTGCAACTGCTTTGTAGCATGAAATTCATCCACCTTGTTACGACCTGGTCCACCTCTAGCTCTTGCAGTTTTTGCACTGAAGAGTCAAACGACGTGTTGTCGAATGCACCTTCTATGTCCATGAAATCGCATAGGGCTATTTCCTTTCTTACCAGGGCATCCTCGATTCTGCCCTCTGTAATATATACAGATGAGTTATATTACTAAAGTTGGGTTCAATGAATAAAACACAATATGTTCTGTTTATGCTACGACTGCGTACGTATACTAGGAAGGTGAGTTCGAGACTGGCTGTGTGACGCATTCAGGATACGGAGCAGCGCCAAAACGGCATCCGTGAACTGATTGGAGAGGGACGCTTTCGTTTCATCTTTCAGGCTTGTACCGCATCGCATATTGATCAACCTTTACCGGCTAAATATTCTGCTCGTTATTGCTTGATTGTATTATGGCCGGCTAAGAAATTTGTGCTTGGCTACCGCTTTCGTGGGGGCCGATTAGACAGTTTATAGTCCCGCAATGTGAGTTAGTCTAGGTTCGGGGCAAATAGCGTAACAAGGCTGAGAATGACCTACTAACCCAATAGTGTCTAGTGCTTTAGTGTTTAATAATTGTTCTTGTATAAATTTGGTGTTTGTCAAAGCGGGCTACCCGTGCAAGTTGCAAGTGGTTGTTTTAAGTTGGTTGTATTCAAGCGTTAAACCCAGTTGGTTGATTACCACGAGCCCAAAGCAAACCTGCCTTTGGTTGTTGGCCCAGTTAACGTCTCAGCTGGGAAAATTGCAACAAAGAAAGGCATCAGTTTGGACTGGCGGGAAATGGTACAGGTTTTCAGCCAATGGCGTTTATTAATTTCTGGCGTAATATATCGAACGATATGGCTTCACAGATCATGTGATGTTAAGAGATGCTCCCACTCTTGTACAAGTGCTTACATTACACCCACCAGATTATGTAGAACCGTTTCACAGGATTTTCCTGGTTGGTAGGAGTGTTGGTCTCTTTGTAACATGTGCAATACAGGGAGTCGTGCAGTAAATTTTTGGGATTCAGCCTAGTGTAAAGTTACTTGTTTGAATTAAAAGCATAATAATTTTAATGTAAAGTGAATTTAAATTAAAACAAATTTGTAAGCAGACAAATAATAATAGGTCTCAATAGTTTTGAAATATTTTAGTAAAAGCAGACGACTTGGTAAATTTATAATATTTGCGACATAATAAAAACATCTGGTTGAATAGCAGCAGTGTTGAAACGATAAGACGCTGATTTAAAAAAAACGGAAAGTCAGTAGGAGGTGTTGCTTTTTCGCGTGAGAAAGCTTGTAAAGAGCTTGTAACAGTTAACTACGGTGTGTGCAGTTGCAGGAGATTGACCGCTGTACATCGTTGTATTGTAAATCTTCGTTTTAGTTCAGTTGAACAGTAAACTCCTGCGTGTTCAGTCACAAGAGACGACTGCTCTACATCGTCTTATATTAA
>JAGFPH010000051.1:575538-601061 GCA_018207615.1 Philaenus spumarius
GGCGTGTTAAGTCGCAAGAGACGACCGGTGTATATCGTCGTAGAATCTTCGTTTAATCAGTTTAAGAATAAACTCAAGCATGAGCGGACATGTTTACCGTTTGTTTGCCGTATTTTTCTTCGTTATAATAGTTCTACGTGAAAGATTCTTACTTTGACAATGTATATTTAAAAAAGAACTGTGAATCTTTTATTAACGAGTTAATTATTGTGACATTGAGTTGTTTGAAGTGAACAGTTTTATAAAACGGGGATTACGAACTTTTAACATCGACTTTTGAGTGTTAAACTGTGGTACCATCTACGAAGATACGCAAGTATTATAGAGTTGTAATTTTATCTTTATTTTTAATTGTCTGCATTTTTTCCTAATAAGATTATAGATATTTTTGATTTTATTAAAACAAAAGATTTGTTTGTCATGAGCGTTTCTTTCTGTGATTTGTATATGGAAATAACTATTGACATTGTGTCAATAAATAACAAAAATCAGCCATCATGCAGAGCTAATTTTCATTTAATTACTACCTTTCATTTTCCAAGTCCTTCACAGTGATCGAACCCAAAATTTAGTAAAAATATTAACTTTAATATGTACCTCAATACATTTTGTCTAAAGGTTAAATTCGTACTTTTTAAATTTGTACCTCAGCGAAATGTCAATCTGTACTACAAAGGTGGTAGTTGGATGATCTGAGGACACATCTATGACTCTGATGTCATACAAAGAGATTGTAGAATAAATTTAAATTTGGGATTTGGAAGGGAATGGTCAAATAACGAAGGCAGCTGTCTCCTGCTATATTTACATTAGCAACTTGGAGATCTTATGAATTAATGCAGATTGAGTTTTGAGGTTATAATTTTTGTTATTTTTAATTATTGTTATTGTCATTATGATTTTAAATAACAACGAGTGAAATAGATTAAATAATTATTGAATAAATACTCATCTAACATATTTTTGACTTAAAATATATTTTTATTTCTTGGATTCTCAATAACTAATGTTTTATTATTGAAGTTAACTTGATTTATATTTTTTTGCAACGGCTTAACGTTACATCTTTTCTTATGTATCTTTCAATCAGCTTCTCAGATTAACAACTTTCTACTAATTAACACTCAGTTTTTCATAAATGTTTATATATTCAATTATATCTCAAGGAGCAGTATTCGTGGTGGTCGCTTTGATAAAAATCTATATAATGTATCATAAAATAATTTTGAATTGATAGCATTTTAATAAACTAATTAAATAATTTTTGTTCAATATAACAGTTCAATTTGTTTCTTAAATTTAAGTTATTCTGGTTCAAGGATATTTTTTTAAAGTTTATTAAATATGTCAAAATACTATAAAAGCTAAATTTATTAATGCGCACTTTTGAAGAAAAATATTCCATAGGATCACTAAATATTTCTTACACACTATGGATACTAACAAGTAATGCTTGTCGGTCTTTTTAAAGCCAAAGCAAAATATCTCCACAAAATGGCTAGCCTTATTGGCTGATACATCCTGCTACCTTCACATTGTCTCCGATAGGCGCAGTGTTCCGTGTCTGCACTTGCTAATTTAGTAATTAATTAAATTATGTTCACTTATAGCCATTTTTGTTGTACAATTATTACTTTTAGTATATCAAAAAAAGTACAATTCATTTTCACAATATAATTAATAGTTGTTTTTTTTTATTTATTTAACTTAACGTCAGTGCAAATTTTGGGACCTTGGCTTGAGGCTATTGTAAAAATATAAATTTGCGACCTTATTGCTTGCTTAGTACATTATTAAATTTAACTCTATCTAAGAATTACATATGGGGTTTACATACTTAAATCAAGTTTTTTATTCCATGGAACTATCAAAATTCTATATTTAAAACTTAAATTAACATGATTTTCATTTTTACATGGTACTTATTTATAATCTCGTCTGGCGGGTTCTATTATTGTATATTTGCCTAACTTGGTTTGTGAGACGATGTTCCACTAATAAAACGAAGGAATGTATCGGAATGGCTGCCTCATGTTTTGATATCCATATAGGTTATATGAAACGTTCACAATTGTTATGCATTACATTTTCTTAAAGTGTTTTTGTGGTTACAATAAAGATGACTGAAGCTTATATTGAGGGTTGTTGTTCTATGATTAATTTAATTAATTTATTCAGTCAGTGTAGTGAATATTGTGTTGTGTAGTTAATAATATGTAGTAGGGTAATTACCTTGTATTTACTCCGTCAATCCAAATTGGTTCCTAGATGGATTTCTGGTTTCGACGGTTATGCCGTCATCTTCAGATCCATATTCAAATAAAGTTGTTTGGCCTGCTAAGGCGTCGTCTTCGTATTGGCACATTAAACTTAGTTAAATAGTTCAAAGATAAATAATATAATAAATTGGATGAAAAAACATTGACACATATTAATAAACACATAAACATGTAAAGTTACATCTAGGTTATCTAACACTTATATCGTGCTACATCTTTTAAAAAAAATTTCTTCCACTCATTTATGACAATGTTCTTTCAATTATCTAACATATTTGTATTGACCTATAAGTTTTTTGGACATTTAAAATTAGGTTTTTGAATATTAATCAATATGTAGCCGGATACTGTATTTGTTGTTAAACTTGGACAAAATGGTTTTTGAAATAGGTGGTGGCTTTTTTGTGTTAAGTAACTAGTTTAATAATAAATCTAGACACAGAGTGTTTGTACTTCCTTAAGTTAATAATATAACAATAAATATTTCCCACATTACTCATTTTTCAAGTATAATTTATAATTTCCCGCAATTTACTTATGCTGGACACCCAGTTCACATATTCATAAACAATAAAATTCTTTCGAATCTGTAAATAGCACTGTTGATTAATATTGTATAATATTTTTGCTGTTGAATTTGTTATAACAAAAACATAGACAATATAATATAATTAATTCTTTGTACAGTCTGAGGAGGGAACAGATCACACAGGAGAACCATTAGATATCAGTCGATTATCAGGATCAATTGCACAAGCAACGTGCCTTGCTCTAGTACCATTGCTTGATCTGCTCAGTGCTGCATCACTAACTACATTGGCTGTCCGTGCTAATATTCATCCAGAAAAAGTAAGTGCTTATTTATGAAAAAACATTACCATCAAATAAAACAAAAATAGATTGTTCTCTGTACATTTTGTACTTGTATTTCAAAGCAATATGCAGTAAAAGATTTATTATTTTTGAGTTATAACTTTTTACCTAACTGAATCTTGAAAGTCAAAATGCAGAAAATCAAATCATTTCAAATCAGTTACAAAAATTGAAATTATATTGTACTTATTGCGTGAAACGTTAGCATTAATATTAATTATATATTTATAAACATTTGCTCCAGATGCAAGAGCTTAAATATCCTGATTTGATCAAATATTACAATTTGAATTGCTAAAATTCATTACAGGTGTGGAAACTTGTACTTAGTCATGCTTTATTTATGAAATGTAATAATTGAATCAAGATAACAAGAAGTATACTGTTTGTATTATAGCATACCTATGCAGAATTATAGCTCAAAACTGGCCACCAAAATGGCACATACAATGTAATTGTAATTAGCAAGATTACAAATCAAAAACTTTAAAATTAAATACTGCTATTTAAATAAGTCTGATACATTGCATTCACTCCTGTCACTGTGTCCCAAGTTAATCTTTTGTGACTACTCTAATAACTCAATCCCAGTCAAAATTCAGGCTCCTTGCAAAGCCGGAAATGGTTTTGGCGGATGTGTCATGTAGAGAATATCAAATTATCTTTAGCCAATTGCTAATCAAATGGATTTGAAACTAAAACTACCAAGTTTGATAACAAATTGGTATATTTTTCAATAATATCGGACTTTTTTCCAGTAAAAAATGTGTTTTTATACAAATACTTTTGACTCCTGCCGACTTTGGTATTTCACTACCTTGTAGTTGGAGGAGCACCTCTGTTTCTGAATAGGTACTTTTCTATATATATATATATATAGACTAGCAATGGCTAATATATACAAATGCCAAACATAGTGAAATGTTTAAATGCAACGCATACGTTATATTTAGCATAGACATGTCTCATACACATCCATATACACGCACCAATTTATATGTATTATACAGACTGTCCCAAAAGTCCCGGACCGGTTTAATAACTCCTAAACGAAACTAGCTACAGTAATAATATTTCAGACATGACTCCTGGCTACAAAAAACTATTTTTTGAGTTGTTAGTCACTATTGCCCCTGCCCCCAAAAACCAAATTTGGGGGAGTGCCCCAAATTTTTAAATGTAAACCCCTATCGAGTGACCCATCATTTTAAAGGTCTCATTGAGTTAAACACAACAGCGCAAATCTGAGGTTGATATCTTGCTCCTGTCCAAAATGGCTGACCTTTTAGTGTTTCTTATGGTCACTTGCATAATAATAATAGTGGTAAATCACTTGCATAATATGCTATAGTTTCAAATCTACTAGTTTCCATTCTTCTGAGCAGTTCATCCATCACCAGTGTCCATAAAAAGGTGAGTGTCTCCTTGAGAGAACACCGTCCCTTTTCTAGATTCCCGAACTAAACAGGCTGTTAATCTTTTACGTTTCTAGCAGGGATCTATTTCTTTTTTCTTTAGATAGAGTCAGTTGAAATATCAAACACCTCTAAAATACCTTCTTACCCTATATAATACCTTGTTCACCTCTCCAACTAGTTGTTGCAAAGTCATTAAAATCAATTTCTCTGTTTGAAAGGTATACTGTGCATTGTAAAACAGAGCCCTGTTGAGGGTCTCGCTACGTATATTTCTCTGTGATTTTTTCCACAGTTTTGAGGAACTAGGGTCTCAGGGTAATTAGTCTATATGGCCTAGGCTTTGCAAATTATCTTCTGCTAGCCATTGGTATGAATATCCCTCCCTCTATCTTTTTGGAATGTACACCAGTAATTAACTAGCCCTGAACAGTGTTACCAGCATTTGCAGTAGTTCTTCCAAATTCTGTTATAACAGTTCTGGAAAGATCCATTAGTGACTTGAAGAGAAATAGAAATATCAAGCTGTGTATAGGTGTTCCAGGGATGACCAGAGAATTATGGCTATGTTGTACTTATTTGTTATTTAAACAATTTAATAGGGCTCTCTAAAAATAATAAAGAGCGAACTTCGGTCAACCAGGTACAGTTCCTTTAAACTGCAATACAAGTAAATTTATTCAAGGGATTGGAGGTTTCCCTGCTTTTATCATTAAATAAAAGCACTAATGCATAAATAGATAGTGCATTTAACATTGGAATGAATTTTGTCTTCCAATGATTTTTACTGCACACTCTGAAAAGGTTTTCATAAATTTCATATATCTTGATCACTAATAAACAACTTGAGAATTTAATCAACATATATTTCAGGTTGGATATGAGGCTGGGGGTAATGGTGAAAAGCT
Organism: Philaenus spumarius; assembly: GCA_018207615.1. NCBI lineage: Eukaryota > Metazoa > Arthropoda > Insecta > Hemiptera > Aphrophoridae > Philaenus > Philaenus spumarius. Next base: position 581,014 of record JAGFPH010000051.1, read on the forward strand.
TCCACCATTTTATATGAAGAGTTTGGACGATGAACTTGTTGCAGTTGTTCATCAAGCAGCTCTTGCAGCAGAGAACACACCAGCAACTTTAGAACTGGTTTTTCGTATAATGGAGCAAGGCTAATCTACATTATGTAAATGTATATTTTATATAATTTAAATAAGTATTTGTAATATAATGAGTGTCTCTTGGAGAATTTATAATTTTTTAGCTGTTTCACCATATTAGTAGGTTGAAGATAGTTTTTGTAAGTTGTAATCAGTTTAGTTCAATCTGTTGTCTAAGGGGCATTAATGTTGTCAGTATTAAAATGTTCAATACTTGAATGACAGTGTTTGAAATGTTCTTATTTTTATTGTCAATATAAAAAAATGTGATGACATAGGCCTTGAACTAACATTATTCTGCAAGATCAGTATTTTTACTCGCCATGGTAAATGTCTTTTGTATATTGTTTTATTTGATTATTAGTATCCATATGTAATAATAAGCAAAGAGACAAACTTCAACAATCGGGAGAAAATAATTAATCGTAAAAATAACAGCTATTTTATGACAAAACGAAATTACTAGTTTGTTGAGTTCACTTGTTTTCAGTATTTATTAAACTAAAGTGTTGAGACAAAGACTAAGAAATTTAGAATTATATTTGTATGTATTAGTTAAATTACTTTCCTTTTATAGAGTAATAATTGATTTCTACACATTAATTAAAAACTGTCAGTCTGGATTACATGAAACCTAAGATGATAAAATGCAGAAATAATTTAGATCTAAATTTAAACAACGTAATTTCTAGGACAAATTTTATTGGTGGTATAAAGTATATTACTTTAAAAAAAATAATCTTGCAATAGTCCTACTTAACTTATTACTAAGTTATTATATTTTGTTGTATATTTAATTACATTTGTGGGAATTTATACAACTATCGAATAAACTTCATTAGGATGAGTATATTATGCAGGTGCAGTGTAGTGGTAATTATTGTAGTATTAGAATTAGTGGAATATAAATTCCTAATATATTTTGTAAATAATTGTTTATATTTTTAATATGTAAAAAAGTGTAAAAAAGTATTTCAATAGCAATTGTTTAAAGTACTTTAAACATTATTTACAATTTAATATCATTACCTAGTTGTGTTATCTTTTTCTAATTTACATATCTTGAAATATTTTCTATTGAAATTTTCCTTAAATTATTATTTTATGGTTTTGAGCTTATGGTTCAAGTCTAAAAATAAATTTGTGCCTGATAAATTACAATAGTTAACACAGCTAACTGTGACTTACCAAGGTCAAAATTATCCATGTGATTTGTCATAGATTATATTTTTACAGTGATTTTAATCTTTTAATACTATTTTATTCATAATTTTATAAGTGTAAAAATTACATATTAAAATTAATGAACAAAAATTAAAGAAGCATATCAGTTTTGTCTAAAGATTTAATAATTGGATTACAATCTTGCAAGAATTGATCTGATGTAGAAATTGTTTATTCCTTAAAAACATTAGTATGTCATTAGTGAAGATTAGTATAGTATCATATTAATGTTTAATACAATATCAATCAAAAAATGTAACCCTTTTAATTCAATAAACACTTATTAAATGCTAATTTTTGCCAGTTAACTTTTTTGGGACTGGTGACCCAAGGCAGAAATATCCACAGAGCCTTATTATATGAATATCCTTATTCATGTTGATGTAAACTTTTTTTAGAAATATAATATTTTGAGCACTATCATCGCATCAACACAATCAACAATTCTTTTATTTACAAGTAGTACACTCTGTTAGCTTTAAAATGAGTTATTTACACTACCGATAGTTATGGCTAACAACTGGAAAAATTGTGAATAAAATCATGTTACCCAGTCTAAAACTAGGTTATGTTGAACTGGGTATATTATACTATTTGTAGTAAACAATAGCTGGTTGTGTTGCAGACTAAACATGAATTATTTCGGTTACACAGCTAGTCCTGAAAAGGTTAACTCTATCATTATTGGATTAATATAAACAAATCTTTAAATACCTAACCATTAAAATATGTTTTCCACAAACATACATAATCTTCACTAATGACCATGAAACTCACCAAATCTGTTTCTTTAAATTGTTTATATTATTTAATAGCATAGTACAATATATGTAAATATTTAACCTATTTTTAAGCATGACTGTAAATAAAACTGTATTTTCTTTATTGTAAATAAAGTTAAGCCATGATTTATCTATATTAATAAAACAAATTTATTTTTCAATTTATGGCAATGTAGGTTTTAAAAAAAGTATGTACAGTAATATTTTTCATTTTACACTATAATATTGTACAATTAATTATTAATAAAACTAATATTTAAAAAAATACACCATTCTATTAAATATTTTAATTTCATAAAGTTGATTTTTTTTAAATGCTTAAATAATAGAGCTACCAACTGAAAATGTATTGCAGATATACAAATTTGAGTGGAAATAAAAAAAAATTGTAGGTACTGTGTTTTCAGAACTTTTCAAGATTTTTATGGCTAAAATACATTTTTAAATAATATAGAAATGTGAGCTGTGCACTATAAAATCATAATTAATACTTATTTGAAATAGCGAACACCCTCTATTTAAAAAAAAAATAAAATCCATTAAAAAGCTATTGAGCATGTTAATTTAAAAAAATTACCATTAATACCACCCTAACAAAAATGTTAACTATGATGATAATATTCGGGTTTTTAACTATCTCTGAAACTATCAGCTTTTTGACTTGGTATTCATCAAAGTTGTACCTTATAAAATGTTCTATTAAAAAGATCTTTTATTTTTTATAAAATTAACCGAAGAGAGTGATACTTTTTAATCATGGAAATTTGTTAAGTATTGTACAATAAATCCCTCAATATATTACTGTAGGCATTTCTTTGCCTTAAATTTCAGGTAATGGATGAAGAGAGAGTTGGCAGCTTAAGTTTTCAGATTGTCAAATAGAACAACAATTTATAGTTGTGCTTTATATTTATAAAGGTAAAAATCACACCACTCTAAAGTCATAATAGTTGACTAACCCATTGATTTTTTGTCATACCTCTTTCTTACAAACCTTGATTCTTTCCCTCCTACCTTCTGCCCTTAGAATTTCTTCAATGGTTCTTCTCTGCCATCTCATATCAGGGCTCTATAACAAGGGCTATACCATTTTGCTAATCCGCGGTGACCCAGTATCGATCGCCTGTTACGTCACCGCGATGTCTCTTCAGTAGAGGGAATATTTCAGTATTGTGCGCGCTGTCGTTTACTCGCTGTTGTAACTCGACGGAAAAGCTTCAGTAAAATAAAACTTACATATTCTTAATGTACAATAAGTATGGATTCTAACAGTATAAAAAACTTTTATTTTAACAGGTATTTCGAATTTTAATAATTGAGAATTATCACAGACTGACTTGAAAAAGTTACTAAGCAAGGAAATTTTTTATTTTTGGGTTACAAACAAACTTTCATTCAGCAGGAAAGTTGTAGCCAATGAGTTGATCTAAACTTTTCAATTCACCAATTTGTGATAAAATGATTACATCATTATGAAATCGTTTTTAAATGAGCGCGAGACGGTGCCACCCCACCACTCCCGGAGTACTGTTGTTCGATACTGGAATATTTACATCCTTATCCTTTACGTTTATGTACACATTGTTATTTTAAGGTAATATAGTAAATCACTTGTCCAAAGATATTAATGCCAGCTAGAAAAAAAGTAAGCATTTTATTTTAACATAAACTAATTATAATTTATAATTAAAATTTGATATTATTGATGAAGTGGACACAAAAAGTTAAGTTGGAGGTTAACTTTTAAAAAATAATATCATTATTACGTACATTCAAAGAAATAAAATTATAGATCAATGTTGAAAAAAGAAAATCGTAATTACGTAAAAAAATTGAGTTTAAGAAACGGTATAGCCATTGTTATGAGCCCTGGATTGGTGTACCTGGGAGCACGTTATAGGTAAACGAAATTTCTTGCTTTAATTTGGTCTAGAAGCTTTCTTCTCTATGCTGTCGAGGTTATGTATTGTAATTTCTTAAATTTCTTTAGGAAATATCAAATAGCAAATGTTGCTAACATTTAAAGATATGATGTAAATGAATTTTATTGGATTCTTAGATCTTTTGCCAATTTTTTTTCAGAACCAAAACATTTTATGGCACATTTCTAAATTAATTTGAGAATTATATTTTAAAGTTAAAGAAATTTGAGTATTGAATTTAAAATTAAATGTTTTGTTTTCATACGATGACCCTGTCAATCTTCTGACAAGACAAACCTAAGTATTATATTTTAATGAGGAATCATTGTGTTGTTTAAATAATATACAGGAGGACAAGTTGACATACAAGTATGAAGAGTAAAGGTTCATTGAAGTGATCTCGATAGATTTATGTTTATTATTTATTTGTATTTACCTTGATTTGTGTGCTTAAAGTAATCCTTATAAAGGTTGGGACACACATGACCGCACCGCACCATGGCATAGTGTCGGCCGTATCTCGGCTCGTTCTCAGTGAGACCACGCTTTACCGTATCACGGCCGTCTGTTGTCCAATTAATAATTGAGTAATTACTTACCTATAACTTGTAACTTGAATGAGATAGTTTTCCAAATCTGCTCCTTGTAGTCCACGTTTCGATATTTCTTGGTTTGATCGTAAATAACGGGAAACTTTCAAATTTCTTCGATGAGTCTTTCGGGATCCATACCGTGGCCGCACCGTCAACGTAAAAAAGTAAACCAAACTTAACTGGCACGGCGCGGTACGGTGACACGTGCGCCCCCTGTGCGGTGATGTTAGGACTATTCGATACGTTTCCATTAGATTATTTCTCCGCCTTGTGTTGGTCAACACTAGGCCGTGGTGTGGTGCGGTTATGTGTGTCTCGACCTTTAGAATGTGGCTTAGCTACGGCCGTTTTGTCTGAACAGAGACATCTCAGGCATCGCGCTTGCCATGAACATAAAACTTCATACAATACACGAACATATAAACGCAATACACATTTAAAAAATATAAATGTCACCAAGTTCACTTCTTGAATCATAATAAATAAATGTTTTTGGTCCGTATATATCCTACTACTCATTTAGTTGACTGAATTATTTATTTTGCGTGTCATATATTGTATTGGAGGCAAAGTTCAATTTGTCAAAAAGCCTGGTCAGACGAACAGAAGACAGTTTTGTTCTTAGTTCAAGTAAGTCAAGCAGTAGAGAACTAGAAATACCTCAATCAACTGTATGGCGAGTTTTGAGACTGCATTTGCTGTAAAAACCCTACTGCCCTTATAAATTATGCAGGTTCTCATTGAGAATAACAAAGAAAAGGGTATTGAATTTTGTGGTGATATGCTAGAAACGATGAAGGATGATGCATCTCTACCGCACTTAAGTGATGAAGCGACATTCCATCTTAGTGGAAAATTGAATAGACACAATGTTTACTTATGAGGTCATATATAGGTGTCATCACCTATTATTAGTGGGGAGGCGCATTTGGTAAAATTACAAAATTGGCTCACCCTGAAACCTAACCAGCAACCAACATGCTAAATTTTACATAACAGTAATACAGATGATATTTTGATCGGTGGTAACTCTGTATGAGTGGGCTCCTCTTTTTTGGATGCCATTTTCGTTAACGGCAGATGCTAATAATTGATTGTTTGTACTTTGGAAACCAATCGACCTAAAAACTTGATCTTGGTGTCAAATAATATGTTTTTGGGGTCACGGAGTTAAAAAAAGGCATTAACTAATTCATACACGCAACCCATCACCCATTTTTCAAAATGGGGACTATTATATGGCATTAAATAATCTTTTATTTAATTATTAGCGAATTTCCATAGGAAAAAACAGCTATTGCAGTGGCCCTTATGGTAAGACCCTAGGTCGGGAGTAGCAAATGAGCACCGATCATGGTCCCCAGAACACGTTTTGGGGTATCATTAAAAATCATATATATATGTGTTCGCACTCTAACAGCCGCATTTTAAGTCCGATTTGGTACACATATTGGTTGTCTATGTGGCTCGGACCAGTTCGTTAGCAAAAAAAATCCAACAACCGGCAATACGTTTTTTGACCGGAAGTAACTATTTTACGAGATTTTTACTACGAGAATGACATTTTTTTAGAGTTTTTTCTAAAAATATAAATGTAGGATGTTATTCTGCACATTTTGTTTTTTTACGCGACCTTATAGCTCGCTTGGTTCTCCCAAAATTGATCAAAACATAAAATACCATAAAAGTACCCGGTTCGAAGCCAAGTGGTGCAAACTCGCGAGGCCACTAGGCGCAAACAAATTCTACTAATATATTGTGTACACACAGACAGCTGTTCAACGCCTTCGTGAGTAGACTTATTTCCTAAATTGTTGGTTGAAACCCTAAAACATCGGCCTATAAACTTAATTTTGGAAATTTGCTCAACTCGTGTCAGCGGTCCAGCTGCGTGGTCGAATTATTTTTAAACTGTTATTATCTTCCTTTATTAAAAAAAATAATGATATTTCTTCTTACTCAAACATAAACTACAACTAAACATGATATTTATTCTTTTACTCAAAGTTTTAAACCACAATTAACCCTAGGGCCTTTATACGCGACACGACCCATTCTCTAAACGCGGTTAACGCCTTTAGCCGCAAAAGCACAAAAACATGCTTAGATGATCCCATAGTTCACGAAACTTAAAATAGAGTACAGATTGATGTTCTTTGAGTATGTTTAGACCAAATAAAAAATATAAGCAGAGTCTGTGACTTCTTATCGCTCTGTGTTCTGTCGCCAAAGCAAATTAATCTACTATCGCTTGTGTTCTGAGCGCGGCTTACGCCTATAGACGCAAACTGTTTCATTCAGCTGTTTGTTGTATTTGTACTGTGAGTTTAATGATATTTATTCCAAAGTTTTACTGAATATGAGTGTGACTTTTATGTGTAATATTGATGAAACAACAATCAATTTAGTAAATTTTTATTTTTAAACAACAAGAATTACTACATTCCATCTTTGTTTTTCGTTTTCTGTAGCGTATATAAAATGTATTCTTGTATGCAATCTCTTTGTAAGATAGGCCTTAAGATATAGCCTTGTAAGATATGTTTATTATTATTTATTTTGTTTTCTTTTTATATGTAAGAATTTAGTACGGTAATTATTTTATTTTTTGACTAGTAAAAGTATTGCTTGTACCGGTATGTATTTTGTTTTTGAAGAGGCTTATTGTAAATTTTGCAAAGTTTGGTTTTACTTTTTTATTCGTAAAAAATATTTTTTTAAAGTTTAAAATTAGTTGGATATTTTTTATGTGTACTATTTAACCCTAATAATCTTAATTTAAAAAGAACTTTGAGAAAATATAAATTTTTTATTTTTTTTGTAAATGAGCGGTACGGTAGCCCATGTTTTAGCTTAGCGCTTTAAGGGTTAAACAAGAAATTAATATGTACAGTATTCTTTTACTATAACGTGAAAACCACAGTTAAAATGTCCTTTATGCGGGGCCTAACTTCCCTGTGTGATATAATAAAATTCCAAGCGTTACACTGTTTCATCCTCATCATCCCGGTTTGCGTATTTATGTTCTTACACTGCTCAAGGGAACATCCACACACTTTTAGACATGGTAGCTTATTTACTGTTGTGCGTGTACATGCTACATTATTGATGATAAGGGCATAGTACAAGCACATGTAAAGCAAAAAAGATAACTTTTGGTTATCTAGCGGACTCGTTTGTGAAGTTAGTATTGCACAATTTATCTGAACACACTACAAGAATTGATGTTGTCTTTGATAGCCACACAAATTATTCTTTTAACTCAGCAACTAGGGCCAAATGTAAAAGCAAGAGCACCCACTTGTAAGACGTGACATATAAGATAGAAATTTTCCCTTACCACAGAATTGGAATGGATTCATGTCTTCTGGAGAATAAAAAAAGCTCTTAACTTCCTCACAAATCAGTTTTTGGATGTACACTTTAGGAAATTAAACCCAAACCAGGTTGTAGTGACAGCAGGTGGTTATGAACAGTGTGATAAAGCTACTTCTACATCTGGAATTGTGTCAGATTTATTATTTGCAAACCATGAAGAAGCAGATACAAGAATGTTGCTTCATGCAAAAGATGCAACTAATAATGGATACAGTCGGATTGTTGTGCAATGCAAAGATACAGATGTACTAGTTATGTTAGTGAACATGTTCCAAGAAATTCATGCATACAAAGTATGGATGTCCAATAGAATATCATCCCAGAAAATATTCGTCTCTGTGCATACAATATTCTCAGGCATACCAACTGATGTGAGAGAATCTATTATTGGTTTTCATTAGATAACTGGATGTGACACAACCAATCAGCCAAATGGCATTGGCAAGAAGACTGCATGGGAAGTTATCTTAAAAGTCCTAAATTGCTTACAGAAACTGGTGTTAGAACATTATCGGATAATCAAATAAGCTGAAGATTTTTGATTAGTATTTACTCGCGCTCTATACACAATGTAGAAACTTCAAAATCAATCAATGGACTTCGGAAATTACAGTTTGGTAAAAAAAATACCAAAAGTGCTTCCTCCTACACATGCTTCATTGAAGCTACACATCCAATGTGCATATTACCGAGCATTTGTGTGGAAAACGTATTGGAGGCTAAGCCATTGTCGTCTGATTTACTTGATTGCGGATGGTACGATGATAATGGTGAATTAAAACTTAAATTTATAGGAAAAGATCCACTTCCACCCACATACAAGCTACAAGCAGCTCATGTAGTGCGGGTGTTCTACAGATTGTGCTCGATCTAATTGTGTGTGTACAGTAAACAAGCCACCAAGCCTCAAGTGTGTGGGTGATACCTAGAACAGTGTAAGATCATATATTCAAACCAGGAGGATGAAAAAGTGTAATACTTGAATTTATATTCTATCACACAGGAAAGTTAGGCTCCGCATAAAGGACATTTTTAATTGTAGTTTTCATGTTTGAGTAAAATAATACTTAATATCTTATTACAAAGGTTGATGATAGCACTGTGGCGACAAATTCAAACTGATTGAATGAGACCCAAACCACAAATAGAAGGAACAGAAAACAATAACAGAACAAGTTAATGAAAAGTTATGTTTATTGTACTACCATTATATGCACAATTAAATGACATAGTCATCATCCTCAGAATTCTTTAACAGTACTGAACGAAACTAGTCTAGGGTTAAATCTGTCCTCCCCACTCCTCTTCGTTCACGCCCAATCACAACGCGTCTAGGTGGAGATTAGGAGTGATGTAAACCGTTACAAGCCTCAAACATTTTTTCTTACCAAACTCAACGACTTTGTCAGTTTGAGAGTTAGTAAGTTTGATTTTAATGCCTGACATAAAAATTAGGAAAAATTAAATTTGTTTAAATTGTAAAATTTTTGACAATTCTTAATAAACTTAATATCTACATTTAAAAATCTTATTTGTAAGTTAATTTACGGAAGAGATTCTGCTCAGATGACCGGGAAGCCATAGTTTTTTTTTTTTTTAAGTGGTTATCATTGTCTGGAAGCCATAGTTAATTACAAAGGATGAAGAAGATGGTTTTCATGTTTAATTGTGGTTTATGTTTGAGTAAGAAGTATCTTTGTTTAATAAAGGAAGATTGTAATAGTTAAAAAAGAATTAAATAAAAATATTCATTTAATGCCATATATTGGTCACAATTTTGAAAAAAGGGTGATGGGTTGTATGTCTGTATTAGTTAATGATTTTTTTAATTGGTTGACCCCAAAAACATATTATTTGACACCAAGATCTAGTTTTTAGGTTAAGTAGTTTCTAAAGTATGAACAATCAAATATGTGCATCCTCCATTTTACAAAATGGTGTCCAGTAAAGAGGGTCCCACTCATACAGTGACCACCGCTCAAAATATCATCTGTACTAAATTTGTAATTTTGGCCATCTGCCTCTCCACTATATAAAATAACATGTAAAATCACAAAAGTTGAATTAGTAGACTATTTTATGAAAGTTGGGAGTAATTCAAAATGGACGGTAACTTTTAGAATCTAAAAAAATAGTATTAGGTTTAATTATATACAATGCTAATAGCAGTTTAATAATTTATGAAAGCCTTAATCCATGTTCTTAGCAATAGCTTATTTTAAAAGTACAGGTAAACAACCTCATATTTTAGATTACCAGTATCTGCGTGTAAGCATATTTTAAATTTTATTCGTCACATTTTCACAGCTAATATTTCCCTCCTCCTCATAGCTTTCAAGAAATGATAATGGACTCGCACAAGTTGGAAGGATAAGCTCGGCCCTTCCTCCGTACCACTTCAATTGGAGGTGTTAAACAATAGTAGTATTAGGCTATTTTCATATGATTGATTTTCAAAGATTCAACTTTTTAAAACAATAGTAACTTTACTAAGATGCAAGGAAGTTGAAATTTTTCTTGAATTCTGAAACATTGTTATCTTTACCTAAATTTGTATCCAGCTATTTTATTTAAAATATTTCAGGTCCAATTTTTATTTTTCATACTAGCAGCAACATATTTTTTTAAACTTAACGGTATTTATACTTTGTAGTAAAATGTAAATGAATGAAAAGAATTAAGTGATAGTATAAGAAAAACAGATTTTTTTAAGCTGGAAGTAGACCAACAGTTGTAATATTGAAAAAATATGTTAAAACCAAGTCTACTATCACCTATAGATTTTTTTTTCTACAATTATTATAGACTGTATTACCTTTAAGTACCGTAGTAAGTTATTTCCACAGATAAATGAACATTGACGTCAAAAAAATGAACATTGTGTATTTGGCTGAGCCAGTGTGTGTCGATGTCTTGGAGTGGAAGAAAAACAGACTGGAAGAGAGGGGTGACAAAATGTTTAGCACCAAAAATACTTTTGGCATAAGTAGAAATTTGGTCTTGAGCCACCCCTGGTTATAGGACTATTTATTCATTTCTTGGTCTAGTTACTCTAGTCTAAAATTTAATCCAATGTCTAAAAACCTGTTGCAAGATATGTGCAGCTAAAGGTCTTTATCACTCCGAACAAAAGCTTATTATGTATAGATTCTTTATTAGTCCATTCAAAACTTGATGGAAGGTTTTGGCATCGCCAATAAAAAAGCAAAAAAAAAACACTCCTTTAAGGAGTTTTTTGTAATAATCTCATTAACAATCTTAAATAACTTAATGAAATTCTCTTATTTTAATAATAAAGTGTATTTTTAGAGATATAAAATAGTAAATTAAGCCAAAATTTATTTTTAGTTTTGCAGAAGGTTTTTAACAGTCATTGTACAACAAAAAATAATATTAACTCCTTAAGAAATAAAAACTACCTCCTTCAGGGGTTGAAAACATTTAAATTTAAGTGAACATGAACAAACGTGTTTAGATACATATTTTTGGCATTTGATTTTAATTTACAATAAATTAGTGATACAAAAATTATTTTCACATTTTTGAGAGATAAAACCACCTTTAAAACATCTTAAAATAAAATGTATTACTTAAACAATTTTTTTCACTGTTTGCTTTATATTTCAAATAAATAGCCATTTTAAGGCTCAAAATAAATATTTTCATTCCTTTATGGCGTAATATTACCCCTTTGGTGTTAAAAATATTTAATTAATTTTTATTTCCAACAAATTAGTCTGAAAAAATGTTTTTTTAATGACTTAAAGTAAAATAATTTCAAAAAATTAACCAACATGCAAATTTATATTGTGACAAAACTTTATATTTATAATGAAACATTTTTATAAAAATATAAAATTTGTATTGTAACGTTTGTCTTTTATGGCAGAAAATGACATCTTCCTCATTATCACTGATTTTCATCAATTCATCAATACATATATTTCCGGTTCATATATTATATCATAGCTCTAATAAGTACATACAGAAGCTTCAACTTCTTGGGAAGTATTTACAGACGCTTCTGAACATCTAAGAATAAATTTTGGCTCAATTTAATATTATCTCACTAAAAGTACAAATAATTCAAATAAGTGCTTAACTCTTTTAAGTTATGATTGTTAATTAGATTAATGCAAAATAGAAACCAAAAGGGGTGCTTTTTTTAAAATATTTTAGAGGCTAAGCAAAATTTAATGGTTTCAAGACCCCGATTTTCGGAATCCCAAAAAACATAATTATGAAGAAAGTAGGCTCTATTCGGGACAATAATTGATCAACGTGCCCCCCCCCCCCCCCCCGTTTTGAATGGACTATATTAATACTTCCCCAGGATAGTAATATAAATAAAAAATGTTAAATAAAACATATGAGCATAAGTAAGGCCATAAACTGATTTGATTAGCCTGGGCCATCCTCATGACTGTAAGTAGGCCTACTCTATTGAACCAGGAAAAATGCCTCCTTGTTAAGACATCAAATAAATTTCTTATTAAAGTTGAGTCTTTGTCAAATTAAATCTAAAATATTTACCATATCTTCTTCTTGAGCAATTTAGTTAAGTTTTTCAATTGACTTCAAAAAGAGTCTAATGCTCTCCAATGCCCAGCACATAAAATATGATATAGGCCTATTGTTATTAAGAAATTGCATGCACTCTGCAAGTATGACTAGACGTTTTTTGTGCTATTAAAGCACTTATCTTTATACATTATGGTACAAGAAGGTGTTAGGTTCCCCTAAATCTTATTAGAAGTCAAAAATCTTGCAAGGAGGCTGAAATTGGTCGATTTTGATCAATTATTGTTATGAGCCTTAACTCAATCAATTATTGTTATTGATATGATTTAACAAGTTTTCTTAATTGTTGTAAACAATGAACACTAAATAAATACATATTAATTTAATTGAAAACTTTATTACCCATTATATTGTGCTCACATCTATATTATGAATAATTGATGTATACATAATATAAAGTTGTTTTAACGAATTTAATTATTCTCTGATTGAAATACCAACTAGTTTCAAATGGGTAGATCTTGTAAGCTTTGAAAATTCTAAGATGCAGTAAACTTTCAACCTTGAATAAGAGAAAAGTCTATTAATTTTTATCTCTCAAATTATTAAAGCAATTAATGGTAACATTATTTATAAGATATAAATTCGAATTTTGTAAATTATAGTTTAGACTGATTTATAAGTTATATTTTGAACAACCTTGCTAGATTCCTAAATTTAGTATAAAGCTATAGTAAAGCTTGTCGAAAGCTACATCTACTGCGTAGAAATGGTAGTAAACCAGAACTAAGTTAAAAGCGGTTCGGTTTCTGTTCAACTTTAGTGCACAGTTGAAAGTCCCCAAGCAGAAAGAGAACGCTTCCTTTCAATGAAAATACAGCAATATCAGTTTTTAGAGTTGTCATGAATGTGTGTAATCAAAGTAAACCACGCCCATAGTACCCAAACTCTCTTTCGATTGGCCAACATGATAGTGGAGCCAATATTACCCCTCCACATCTATTTGTTTGATTGTGTTTTCCTTTTCTTACAAATCAAAATCTCTTTATTAATTTTATCTCTAATCTTATGCAGGATAAAAATATCACAATAAATTAATGGTTCCTTATGATCAATAATGCATGCAATAATTACTAAATTTCCCCACGAAAAAATCCAATTACCTGATTAACTGTTTTATTTAGCAAGCTAAACCATATTATAAGGAAATTTCATAAATACGTTTTAACGTAAATTACAAAATACAATTTAAAATGATATACCTTATCAACAACCAAACGAATAATATTCTCCCCTTTTTTGTACTTGTAATTCCCGAATTTAATCGATTGTATATATGACTTTTCTATTGAATGACGTCACATCCAATCGCTGACACGGATCTCTTGTTTTGAGTTGTGTGGACCCCGTAGGACATAGGCACGTTACACCACGGGTAAGTGTTTTCTGATTACGCATTTTGTTCATACCATTTTCATATGGAAAACTGTTTGCATGCTCATAATCTAACTGCACTATCAAATTTACACATTGTATAGGGAATGTTCACATATAATAATCCCACGAACATTCTTTATTTATACAGTAATAATTACAAACGACCTTGCAAGGAGGTACAGTGAAGTTCACAATGGGTTAGCTGTATGCTATTCACTTTGAACTGAATTATTGTCACATCACATGTATTAGATTTTGAGTTAGCACTGTAAATTTCCTCGTCTGCTTCTGTATGATACGATGTTACCTTCACACTTCACGTGAGCTGAATTCTGGCTCTGAACTTTGTAGGGCATCTCCCTCCCTCAATTTCCTGATTCCCCTCTCCTTACCCCACCATGACTCTCTACGGTACCTTTCAGTTCTACCCCTCCCACCCCCACTAACAGGGGACTAGCTATTGGATAGTCCTGACAATCATTAGCCGAGAGAGGGGGTAGTACTTGAGAACAATTTTAGACTTGAAAGAAAAAACTTGTTTTTTCATTTTTATTTTAGAAAACAGGGAATCTTTTGACACTACCAGTCACCGACATAACCCTCAAACAGCAAACTACATTAGATTTTATAACCCCTTGTATGATCTGGGAGTTGAATTATCTCATTTCATTAAAATAATAAACACTCTGAAAAAACAAAATGTTTAAAACGTCAATGTACTAAAAGTTAAAGTCAAACAATGAATCTGTCAGTCTCTTTTCATGTTGATCAATATTGTGTTTGCTTGAGAGGCAATAAACTGCAAGGATTATTAATTGTTTATGGATGCCTGTAGCTGCACCAACTTAATGACCTCGAGGCAAACCATTTATTTGCAATGCTGTCAGTTTAAAGAATCAATAATATATCTTCGATTGTCTTGTTTGTATTGTTTAATTTTCTTCCTAGTTACCACACTTTTTTTACTGTCATAATGTTTAAATTAACTTAATAGTTAGCGTGAGGAATATTTAGTTTTAAAATGGGTTTTTTACGATTTGTTTCTAAATAAATATTGAATACGTTGATAAGACTACTTACAACCCTTTAATAATAATAAATTTATATGGTAAAAATATTGTTCCTTTCTAACAAAATAACATTTAAACTGTATTTAATATCTAAAATGAAGATGGTTTATTATTAGCTTTTGTAAAACTTAATGATTGTTTCATTGTTGGCAGCCATGATTTAATAACCTCAAACTAAAACATTTTGCAATTATGGCAACATTGTATTGGCAAATAGAAATGGCCGTTTACGTTTACCTTATTAACTTCGAAAGAAAACATAATTGTAATTAACACCTTTTAAAATTTGTAAATATATACTTGTGTTTTTTGTGTTGTGTATTATATTTGTTTAAGTGAATGTTTTCGTGAATCTAAACCGACAAATGCATTATTGTTTAGTAATAAATTTCAATTACACTAGTGAAATACGGACGGGAGAGCATTATGAAGCTAAACCAGTTTGTTTATTGTGGTTTAATTTAGGCCTAAGCATTTATAAACATTTATTGTTCAGTTCAACTCAATTTATAACATAAATTCGACATTAAATGAACTGTCGTTATGTGTAAGTAAAAGAAAAGAAACTAAAATATGATATTTGTTATTTTAGCCTAGAAGTGTTGTTCCCTTGTTTCATTCCAAATGGTTCTAGAAAAAATTTAATGTTTTGTGGGATTTAAGTTGTTATTACCTGTTGAGAATGTTTTTGGTTTCGAGAGAAAAAGTTGTAGAAAACATTATTGTACTAAATAATTTCCTTTATTTTGTAAGCATATAGCCTATGTATAGGTTATGTTTTGTACTGACTCAATTGTAGGCTAGTCTAGCCTGTATTGGTTTAGCAATTTTGTTTCTTATAAAATATTATTCTGAATTGAGATTTAAACTTACAGTTATTGGTTGTAGGCTATTACGTAAATAACAAGTTTAATTTAACTACGTTAATCTAATAGGCCTATGCTATTTCTTATAGGCTACAGTAATTCACCTAAGTCTAGGCTAGGCTTTTTGTCATATGTGAAGACTCAGTTTGTTAAATAACATTTAATGCTTAGGGATTAATAAATATTTATAAGTTATATGGATCTGCAATCCTTTTCACAAACTTTTTGATCTTAACATTTTTAATTGAGAAATTTATTTAATTGTACAGAAAGCTAATGTATCTTGCTAGATTTTGATGATATTTTTTAGCTATTAGTTACTTTTAGCTTGACCGCAGGTAATATTTAAAGTACGTACCTCCTGGCCATATTGCGGCAGATGTGCTAACCTATGAGCAAGTAAATGCTCTACAGAACGTAATCTTAAAATGTCATTTTAATGATTTAAACGTTTTACATCAATGTAAATAATAGCAAACTATAATTCTAAAAATTTAATAAACCAAACTGTAGCCTAGGCCTATATATATAACAACACCTTAATATACTTACCTCACGGCATATTAAATTGTTTAAGTTATATTTTATTAGCCTATAAGAATAATATTTCACAAAGTTTTTACAAAACATGTTACCTACCTACTGTAATATGATACGATTGCCATACTCTGCTATCAATTCCTATGTGTTTTTAGCAAAAACAACTTTAGTTCACTTTAATTATAAACTTAGTATAAAAACAAACTTAGTGAACTAATCATATATCTGGATACATTTATAAAGAAAGCATAACACGAAATTTTAACATTACAGTAAACTTTTTTTTAAATGATAGGCCTATGTAAAAACTAATAAAAAATATTTATAATTTATGCCTATAATCTTAAAACATAACACCAGCCCTCATTAAATTCCAAATTACAAGCTCGAAATGATGTAACTATAAGTTATTCTTATGTAACTATAAGTTATTCTTAGGCTAACAACAGACGAGACACCGGTGTACGGTACACTAAATGTACTATCAATTAAATGTGTGTCAACAGACGAGACACTGAGTAGCGCGCTACCAGATTCTGTGGCTCTATGGTGTCTCTTCCTGCGAGAAGCTGGACACCGGAAAGTGTCCCGTACACTGGTGTCTCGTCTGTTGTTAGCCTTAAAGCTAAATAAATATTGAGTATGTGGTCTATATCTAACATAATAAATGTAGCCTACAAATTTACTTAAGTTTAACCTTGGCTTTAATACATAAACTATATTTATTATTTAAAAAACTAATTATAAGATACACTTTGAGCTCGACGGGTGAGAAGGAATTTTTATTTAAAAAACAACACTATTCTCACTCACATAAGTTTAATTATCAAACATGAGTTAAAAAACTAATAACATCAACTGAAATCCAAAATATGAAGTCTTTCTGTGGTTCATAAAAATGCACTAAACAAATGATGTAATTGTATTTTTACTAAGCTAGACATCCTGCTGTTATTTCATTCATAAAGCTATTTTGATGTTATTATATTATACTACTGTAGGCCCTATACAAATTGTAAAAAATAACATTAACCTAAACATAAAATCAGCATATTTACAGTTAATAAAACTAGGTCTAGCCTACTAAATACATTGAAAAAAACAAAGACTAAACATTCCCAGTTTAAACTCACAATTGAGCACTCAATCAAGTAAGAATGCACAGGTTGGCAGCATTGCCCTCATTCTTTAAAAAAAGTTTTAAGTTATCATCTATGATATCCACAAGGAGGCGTGTTGTAAACTTAACCCTTTCCACTCGAATTACTGGGGACCTAGTGTTGCTATCAGGTCAGATTAATTTTGAGCGAATATTGCACTGTAACATGTTTACTCAAAAAAAAAGTATTTGTGTCTGTTCTAAAAGGTTGATTTTTTTGTAGTTTCTTCTATGACTAAAGTATGAAAAAAAACATATATTTTTATTTTCAAGTATATGTTTTTAATTTGTATTTATTGAAAAAAATATAAATTTGTAACAAAAAACCGGAATAAACAAGAATTTTGGAAAAATTTTCAATGGGAAGACCTATATTTTTGTTGCTTGTTTTTTGTTGTCTATATCATTATAAACAATATTAAGTGGTTTACACTTGTTTTAGACACAATAATAAATTATAAAAAAATTATAATTGAAAAACAAGTTTTTTGTAAAAAATGAGTTTTTATGAAAACAATTAGTTTTGACACCAACTTGTACAAAATTGCCTCAACTATTTATTATATTGCTTAACAACAGTATTATGTAGATCAAAACTAGTAAGAAAAGCTTTTTTCAAAACTGATTGGTAATATTTTAATCACTCAGGTTCGAAACAAAAGTTCCGTCGCCTCTATCGTCATTTTGTAACAAACTGCCGTCGTCTTCGTTCATTTTATTTCACAACAATCATTATTATTATGAAAAGAACAATACCGGTATTAAAAAAAAAAAAACTGTGAAATTACACACGATAACCTAGTACAACAAAACTGAACAAAGCGCAAGCTCACTAAAACGCTGTGTAGTAGGGCCTAAGTAGGAACCAAACAACGGCGAGAGCAGACAGCTGTTTACAGACCGGCCAAAGACGGCAAACATTACATTTTCTAAGATTTATTTACCACAGAAACTGAACTCAAATGGTCCTAAAAAAAATTCCGTAGATATAGCAGCACATCTCAAACTTCAACAATAGCGGTCATCAAAGTAACTACCTCTGTTCAAATGCAATCAAAGAACATTATCATAGGGATTTCGGGGCTTGCCCGACATACGAGTTCGTGCGGATTAGTAGGGTACGGGGCTGCCCCAACACTCGAGTGGAAAGGGTTAAGTCTTATCTATTTTTTAATTACATTCTCTTAAAGTAGAAAAAATTATGGTAGCCTCCTAGTCATAGTTTGTAAAGCTATTGGTCTATATATTATATTTATAATAAATTGTAGGCGTAATATAAGTTATATATATATATATTATAAATATTGTCAAAGAGTTACAGTATAAACTTATTGTATTTAATAAAGCCTACATTGTATAAATTTAAAAGAAAACAACATAAAGCCTATATTTCAACATAGTAGAATGACCTCCTGGTATCGATCACAGTTTGTAAAGCTATATAGATATAGTATATATATATATATATTATTTATAGCATTTATTTAACTTTTTTTGTACTTGTGATCAAACTGTGACTATGAGCATATAGGTTGGTAGCAGCACACATTATTTACACCAGAATTCTGCCAAAAGTCATGTTAGACTTTGAAATAAACCTCAACTAAAAATATTTTATTTCGTATGGGTAGGCCTACCTAATAAACTATATTAAAATGCAACTACCTTAGGCTATTAAAATGCCTATATAGTAACTTACTGTAATGCCAAATAAAAATGTAGGTGTAGTGGTTTGAAATTTAAAAAAATGATTGACTAACCTTGAAAGTTTTTTTTAGAGAAATAATCTATAATAAAAATGACTGGGTTAATTAAAAATAATTCCAAACCAAACAAGTTAGCCTAAACTTGTGTTTAAAAAAAATAATTCTTTTGTGTTAGTTCAGGTCTAATGTAGTTTACATAAAAATGAATTAGAATTATTAGGTAAGTAGGCCTACATAAGTTAGGCCTACCATTTTATACAAGTCACTGATTGTACTATACTGTACAGTAATTAATTGTTTATTAATAGCTTATATTCAAAATAAGCACTTTTGGAAGATGGGTCTTTTTCCCCAAGTAGGCCTATAACTAGCGTATTGCCGCAGGCTTTTGAAATTTATTACTAATTAATCATTAAATTACGATTGTGATTATATAAGTGTAGGCCTATAGATCATAAAATAGGGCAAGATAATTAAAGGTATGTGATCACTAAAATTGCTCTATAATACCGTATGTCTGTTATAATAGGCCTACTCTAGAAATCCTTAAATAATTCGACCACGCAGCTGAACCGCTGACGTGAGTTGAGCAAATTTCCAAAATTTAAGTTTATAGACCGATATTTTAGGGTTTCGACCAACAATTTGGGAAATAGGTCTATTCGCGACGGTGCTGAATAGCTGCAAAATGGTTCCACGCCATTCCACATATTGGGATTGTCTTCAATACACAAAGCATTGC
>JAGFPH010000051.1:601071-623781 GCA_018207615.1 Philaenus spumarius
GTGCTTCGCACGCCATTCCACATATTGGGATTGTCTTCAATACACAATGCATTGCGTGCTTCGCACGCCAAACCTCGTATTAGGGGTATTTTCAACACACAAAGCATTGCGTGCTTCGCACGCCAGCCCCACGGTAGAATCCACCACATTTTCTTTGAACCGGGTACTTCTATGGTATTTCACGTTGTGATCGATTTTGGGGGAACCAAGCGAGCTATAAGGTCGCGTAAAAAAACAAAATGTGCAGAATAACATCTTACATTTATATTTTTAGAAAAAACTCTAAAAAAAATTCATTCTCTTAGTAAAAATCTCAAAAAATAGTTACTTCCGGTCAAAAAACTTACTTCCGGTTGTTGGATTTTTTTGGCTAACGAACTCGTCCGAGCCACTTACACAACCAACACGTGTACCAAATTTGGACCAAATCGGACTTAAAATGCGACCGCTAGAGTGCAAACACATATATACATATATATATATATACATATATATATATGAATTTTAATGACACCCCAAAACGTGTTCTGGGGACCATGATCGGTGCTCATTTGCTACTCCCGACCTTGGGTCTCACCATAAGGGCCACTGCAATAGCTCATTTTTCCTATCGAAATTCGCTAATAAGAAGAAAACAAAATAACTGGTATTATTACTATGGAAGGGTAAAGTGTGACACCAGCCTATTTTGTGTTGGT
This sequence comes from Philaenus spumarius, assembly GCA_018207615.1. Taxonomy (NCBI): domain Eukaryota; kingdom Metazoa; phylum Arthropoda; class Insecta; order Hemiptera; family Aphrophoridae; genus Philaenus; species Philaenus spumarius. The sequence goes on from JAGFPH010000051.1 coordinate 601,770, forward strand.
TTATGTTAAAATTCCCATGAAAAGATTTATGTTTTAATTAATAAATTATTCATTGTGTGACATAATATCAAAATTATAGGAAATAAATAAAAATATAATCCAATTAGGTTAGTAATTCATGAAATATTAACACAATACAGCTAAAGGGTTAGATAAAATAAGTCATGTATAGTTGTAACAAGTGTCACAAGGGTATTAGTAGTTGTTAATATTATGTATTTATTTAGGCACTAATAATCCCCACACATCAAGAAAAATCACTGGCTGATTAATTAGATAGGCTACATGACACATCAGAAATACTTAATTTAAAAAACAAAAAACAACATTACAGTTTTTATAACCTCAAAGCAAATATTATAACGTATATTATAGCATAGCTACATTAGTTCTATAACTCATATTTAAAAAATCAATTTCACAAGAAATTATAAAGGCTAGTATACACGGCGACACTCAGTGTCAACACTAATGTCAAAGGTGTCCACACGACAAGCAATTTTAATGTCTAGATCAGTGTCTCAAACTCAGTGTCGCACTTCGAGTGTCTGAAATTTCCACACTGCAGTTCGCGACACTTTTATCTGTAGGCCTACACTTTATTCAGTCCTTTACAAAACACTATGAACAAACTTCGTGCTGCAGCAGTTGTAGTATCGTGTATTTTAATTAAAAAACGACTACGTAAAAATAGAAAAGTTTGGTTTAAAGATGAATAAAAAGAAGACTACTACTGGACCCTTATAATACATTTTCTTTAATTTTTAATGTGCGCTTTAATTTTTCTTATATTCATTACTAGGGGAAACCCCTGCGTGCTGCGCACGCCAACTCCGTTGGAACATTCTATACACATAATCATGTTATGTGTTTTTATAATAAAAGTGTAGGATTAATAATAACCCCAAAGCTAAGAAGGTAAATAATGTTAAATGTTTAAATCAAATTATTTCTTTTATATTTTATAACAGCAGTTATAATAAAAGTTAAAAGAACCAGCAAAGCTCAGGTCTACACTTTAATAAAAACCTAACCTAAAAGTTAGAAATACAAATAATTGCTTCAAATTTTGAAATCAGCTTTTAAAGGAAATATTAGAGCAAACAGCTGTTTTATCTGTTATTTTATTCAATCGGTTGCCATGGTAAAGAATGTAAATACATTTAAGAAATATTTTTTGTTAATTCATCGTCTAGGCCTAACCTAAGAATTTTTTCCGACTAAATTTACAAATATCGAAATGAAAATATTTTTATTAAAATGAATTATACCCTTTGTATGCTCTTGGACTATTGTTACTCAAGGATCGTGTAGCTTTTTATTAGTAAAACTATTTTTTCAATCGGTTCTCAGTAGTTCCAGAGATTACCCCGTACTTACAAACAAATAAATAAACAAACAAATTTTACCTCTTTAAATTATTAGTATAGATATAGATTTTACTAGGTTCTTATATTGTGTAGTTTTCTGTGTACTTCTGACTCATTTGTACAGCCAAATTTTCCAAAGCAGCTGTTCTTTTAAATTGATTTTATAATCGTAACATTCCAGAGTTCTGGTAGTCCCTCAACATGTAAATTAATGATTTATTTTCTTCTTTTCACCACAAACAAGTCATGTTTCGCCCTCGCTCTAGCGAAAAGTTTCTGCTTGCTCGAAACTTGATACACTCGAAGAGACACTCTGATATGACCTGTACACACGACGGACACTTCGACACTGACAGAAGTTGTCGCAACCGAGTGTCTTGGACAAAGACATTGGTACACACACGAAGACACTCGATGTATACAATCATTGTCGACGTGTATACTAGCCTTAACGATTGAAGTTGTAAACATAACCCTAACTATAATCTACACTGGGTTTGTGTATTACAGATGATGGGTGAAATCAGCTGTTTAGATGTAGGAATGTTTCCGAAGTTAAACAAATAGGTACCGGTACATCTTTTCCTTAAATTTGTTTAAAAAAATATATTGATGATAAAAGGTTGTATTTATATATATATAGTTCATAACGTCAAAGCAAATATTGTAACTTATATTAGCTTATAGCATCCATTAGCTCTTTAGGTCATATTTAAAAAAATCAACTTCACAAGACATTGTACTGATTGAAGTTGTAAACATAACCCCAAACTATAAGCTACACTGGGTTTGTTTAAGTATTACAGATGATGGGTGAAATCAGCTGTTATATTATGTTACTTACAGACGTACACTCGCTTTTATAGGAGTTGATGTTGTTAAATAATAATTTTTATTTTTCAGAGTCCTAAGAAGGCCTAGTAAATATCAGAAGGGTTGTAGCCTACATTATAATTTCAAGTGCTTGTGTTTACTTCAAATTAAAATTTAAAGTAAAAATCATGGTACACAATAAACTAAGTGAAGAACAAAAAGTCAAGTTAAAATAATTATTATCTAGAAGACTATCTTAGTAAGTAAATAGTAATTTATTTACTCAACTGTAAATTATGTTTAGTATAATTCACAAATTTTGCGAACTAGTTCAAACGTAACAGTTTGTTTCTAGCAAACTTTCAATGGTCCAATTATTCCTTAAAATATTTTTTTTTCCTTTCTATCGATACAAACATCCATGGTCCTAACCCGTAGTCGAACCTGGGAATTTAAGCATCAGATGTTAATGAACCTACATTATTGCCTTAGTGTAAGCGCCATTCTGCACCTGCAACCAGCGGCCTGCGACCAGCGTTCACTGTGCGCTTACACTTAGCTACTAATCTGGCTATTTACATTGGCTTTTCTGTGGGTGGCTGTTTTTATTCCTAGCGAACAAGGAATCTTTTAATCACCTAAAGTTTTATTTGAGTTTTTCTATTTAGACGACTGATTTAGTCTTTTATAATGGAGAATTGGAGTAATTTTATTGTTGGACATGTATGAAAACAGTATAATACACAATTAACATCAGTATACTGACCATTTTTATAATATTTTATGATTAAGTGGCAACAAGTCTCTTGTCTTTTATTCTAAGTGGGATATAGTTTTTAATTAAGAGTTATATAGCTTTTAAAAGATTCCCTTTACTTTTGGAAGGATGAACTAGGTCTGAACAAACCTAGTAGGTATCTCCACATTTAAGTAGGTGAACTTTTTTGTAGATAAACAAATTTGAAAAATAGTAAATGGTTTTAATTTTCTTCCTAACTCCAATTCTTCGCGGATGTATGTAAACTACAATAGCTCAAATAGTAAGTTATAAAACTTGCCTCATGGCATAGAGAAATATAAGTGAATTAATAAAAAATGTACCTTTAAACATATTGCAACATTTCCTAAATGTAAATGAAATGAAATTTTTTAATGAGTGCTTTGGAGTTCAATGGAACATGTTAAAACTTTTAGAGTTTTTAAAAATAGAACTAAAAAAAGTTATTGGATTTAGTTTAACAAATATATTGTAAGTTGGGATTGAGCTTAAAAATATACACCTTTAACTGAAAGTGGTTCAACTTAAACCATCACAGATTAATTTTTGTTTCAGTAATGTTCAGCATTGGTCCTTAAGTCCTCCAGTGCTGAGACTGTAAGTAAATTTATTTTTATTAATGCAACATAGATTTTAAAAATATAAATAAGAATGAGCCTATAGTTTTCAAAAGTATCTTAACTTTAGCAAATTACATTTGTTTACTTAAAAGTGAACAAATTATCAACAAAATTAATAAAGTCTTCACAGGGGACGAGCTAACACTTCATGTTTCATACTTGTGTTGGTAGCCTTACTTACTGGATTGTTTAGTAATTATTAATTACTTTTAAGTTTATTCTGTTGATCAGTCCTTATGAAATTCTCAATTTTTCTTATTTGTTCACTTACATATAATACGTTTAACATTTTTGTTCAGTCGTTATCAATTGTCATTCACTAAATTGAACACAACTCAAACACAGATACATTTAATATTCAAAAACGCAGCCGACACACATGGTCCGTAACCTTTCTAGAAATAGTTTAATTGTCCACTCCTCTTTTATAAGTTGAGAACGAAACCACTAAACCAAACTTCACTTTTAAGTTTTAATATTGTAAATTTTAAATCTATGTTAATCTAGTCCTTCTTCACTTTATCAGTCGGTTTTTAGTCAAGATGCAAGATTCAAATGTATTACCATTAATAGTGCAAATAAATGTGTAGTTTTTGGAATATAAACATATTTTGATCTTCAATTTAGATACAGATTATTTTCTCAATCAAGGGTGTAGTAGATCTATTTTTAGAATTATAGTTACTTATACAAATTAAACTTCACCTACATTTTCTGCAAAAAACTTGTAGCAATATTATCAAAATTAATTTGCTTGTAAAATTTTGCGATCTAGTAGATATTATAGAAATAATTCTTTGAAGAATTCAAATTCAATATTTTGAGTGGGAGGTATCTGCAGATAGATATCAAGTCTACAATAATGTAATAAATGTGTATATTTTAAATTCAGTTGCTATTTTCAATGGTAAGGTATCAGTTTCATCTTAATATTTGTTACTGATACATTACAATGTCGGGCTTAACAGTAATAGATAATATCATATGATTACATATTGTCTAAATTAAAGTACTAAAGACATCTTTGATTTAAATTACTATTCATTATTGATTTCTCAATAACCACTTAAACAAAGGAAATGTCAGAATTCTGTTTTTTTTATATGTGTGCGTTTGTCTCACTATTAAATCCTCACTGTGTTTTTGCTTCCAATATAACTCTTAGCTTCCCCCGCAATATTATTTTGTGAAACTTTTCATTTTTTGTAATAATTTATATGGAAGAAACAGCTATTAACAGCTATATGTTATTTAACATATATACGGTTAAACCTGGATAGTTGGAACTTCTATAATTCGAAATTTTTGATAATTCAAATTTTTGGTACGATTGTTCTTATATTACAATAAGGTATCGACTTGTTAACCCTAGACCTGCCCTGGTTATAGCTACAATTGGCGAGCCAGTTTTGCAAGCATATTTAAAAAATGCCAAAAATAGTAATTCTATCCCAATCCAAAAGTTTTCCATACCTTTTTTGTAGAGAAAGGTTCAAAGAATTCATATACCGGTACGCAATTAAATAATTTATTGATGTAAAATTGTAAAAGTTACTAGCTCAAGAAACAAAAAATGTTCAGTAACGAAAGGAAAAAGTTCAACTTTAGGCCTACATAGGTAACAAGTAGTAGTACACATTTTTTGTAATTTTTTTGTAAGTGTAAAAAAGTTTCGTAATTTAGTTCTAAATAGAACTGTATAAAAACATTTATCAATTTCAAATTTCTTATTTTGAAAACACCAGTTTTTATGTTCCAAATACACGACTGCTAACAAAACTAGGCCTAGTTTGAAACGTAATTTACTAATATATGCTTTGTCCAAAAATGAAATATTATTATAACAAAGTGTAGAGGATAAATCAAAGAAAAGAACGGTATAGGGTACTTGTCTTTCCTTAGTTCACAAAAGTGTTTAGTTATCTTTATTTGAATAACAAAATGACATCAATGTAATGAAACGTCGCCGGTCGATATTACTACAGGCAGGAAGGGACATTTGAATTACGTGGGAGTGACAAGCGAAGGACGGTCTCACCAGAGTGCCTTAATTATGTACTTTCCACTGCTGTCTAGACAAACAAAAAACTGGTTATTTCTAGTTTACTTCCCACGGTTAGAAAGATCGAACTATTCTCTATAAAATTGTGAAAAGAAATCTGTCAAAACATATGACAGTGCCTACGCAATATCGGTTGCCAAATGGGCTGTTTCATTGGTTCAAAACTGTCCAATCGGAAAGGTTTACAGAAATCTTCGTCATAAATCGTGTAAAATAGTGACATCTAATTGGAAGGCACCATTAGAAAGATAAAATCTTGACGAATCCAATGGTATCTTTATAATCTCGATAGAAATACTTCTGTAGATGGTCTTGCCCGTTGAAGAAGTGGGAAATAACAGTACAATTGTATGCAAATTCTTGTGTGAAACAGCTGTAACCCGATCTGCATATTTTCAAACGATGATTACGTATGTAAATATATATGTTTTACAAAAAAGTTTTAATACAAAAATTGAAGTTTAATTGATTTCCTTTCCATCGGTGCCGGTTTTATTACGATTGGATGATTTTGAGTATATTAATTAACCGAATATGCAAATGTATGCAAATTTATGTGTTTGTTCGAAATTGTTGCATCTTGCGCCTGAGAGAACGTCAATTTGTGCATTCTCTAGCTACGGGGAGGGTTAAGGCGTAAATTAAGTGTGGGGACATCAGCTGTAGTGTCAGTTCTATATAGCGTTGATTGGCTCTCGGAGGAAAGCGAGGAAGAGATGAACACTCAAACTGAACTCATATCACACGTAGACGCGGCAAATGCTCTTGACCTCGCCCTAGTGTAGATTTACACCATCCTTTTGTTCCTTCCGTTGCGTTACGATTCTGTTTTCTTATAAACTGAACAGAAGGAAAAGGTTGTTCAAACTGTCCGTTTTGTCATCCCGCAGTCTGTGCATTAGTACCGCATCGTCTTGAAAAAAGATCGAGAAAAAAATCAAATTTGTTTGAGATAACGAAAACGGAGGAACTCAACTGGCAGGTGGCAACAATACTACTAGTGCCTAGCTGTTGTGTCTAATCCTTCCTTCTTTCTGACGGACCCGGTATCCTTTTCACCGGATGCTTGTTAGGGTAACTTCTTTCCCGCAAAACGGATGGAAAACGTGAAGGAAACAAAACCAGCTTTCATTCCAATTTGGTTTTAGGCGTTTTCATCAAGCTTAGGGTCTATGTATGTCTCTATTTAACTTATTTTTATAACAATAAATGTACTTTTTTTCACGAACGTCTTTTTAATTTCTCCTGTTTTAATGTTAAAAAAAATCGGTATTTTTTTTAACTCTGTTCGGATAGCAGGACTCTACTGTACTGTATATTGTACATCTTTAGTATTTTGTAAAATAAAATTTGTGTGTTAAATCTTTGATTGTGGAGTTAATTTTTTTTTTATAGTGCAGTACTGTACATGTATTTACCTCTTTTTTTGAGTAAACATATGTGATTCGAATTTTTAGATAATTCGAATTTCTTCCCTGGTCCCTTCAACTTTGAATTATCCAAGTTTGACTTTATATTCTACTGATTTTTTTAATAGTGTTGGAATTGTGATTTATATGTATATCGCTTTTTTTTATTTATAGAGTGCTCGCATAAAGGAAGGCATCGTGGACTCTCTACCACAGAGCTTGTTGGAGGGGCGCCCCGGCAGCTCGCTTCTGCTCACCCCACACCAGGTATTAACCTGAGATTTAATGAGTAATGTATCAGTTTCAACTGTTTAACAATGATCCAGTTACATTTGGTGAAATGTTTCAGTTGCAGCAACTCCAGCAGCTCCAAGCCCAGCAAGAGCAGGCCGGTGGAGCCCTCACCCTTACTCTACAACACCAGCACTCGGTATGTATAAATGAACACTATATTTAATATGATATATTGAATAGATTTTCATTTATTTCATTAATTTAAGGTTTTTTTCACCAGATTTTATAGTGATATTATTAGTTGTAAAAGCTAATTGAATATTTGAAACCGTAACCCTTTTTGCACTATAACTATGAACTAGTAATCCAGTTGATGGAAAATTTGATCTTTAAATCTTTGATTAGAAAAGATTTTTAATCATCTATGACAGATTCGAAAGCTGTAATTTTGGCAAATTGGGAATAATAATATCAAATGATTGTCTCACTCATCTGTGCTTATTGTAAAAATGTATTTTCCACGGATTCTAAGCGAGTTTAAATTTGACTATTGCAACTAATGCAAACTCTAAAAACCTATTAAGTTTATACCAGGTGTCTTAAAAGTCCCCTCCCCACCCCCTTTAACTTTTGTGTTTGTTAAAACAAACAAATATCCTTTGGCGAACGATACTAACTTAGCGCAAAGTATCTTTTGAAGCAATCGGAAATTTTGAATGTCCCCTAAGAATGGGGGGTTTTGGGGGCAACTCAAAATGTTTAAATGGGAAGTATGGTCATGTGATACCTCATTTTAAAGGTCTGTTTAAGACTAGGGAAATGTCATAAATAAAATAAAAATCGGACCACCCAAAACAAAATGGCGGCCCTAAACGTGTTGAAATAAATCTACATAAAGTTGCTAATATCTCAAATACGAAGAGTTTTTAGAAAAAATTTCAAGAATCAAAAAATGTTTATTTCAAAGTGCTTGACCTAAAATATTCCAATCGATTTCGTAAATTTTAAGTCAACTCCTACATCTTAGAAAATTTTGTAAAAAATAAAATTTACAAAATCGATTTGAAAGTAATTTTTTAAAGGGGGGGACTTTTAAGACACTTGGTATGTGTTTAAGTTTAAATTTATAAGTACACTTTAAATAAACACACAAACTAAACTGTCACAACACCTCTTGTTAAGCGCAAACAACAAAATTATTTATAATAGTCCTCTCTGGAAAACCAAATGTGTTTCCTGAAAAGAAGAATTTTATTTGACTTTTTGTTAATTCAAAGTTAAAGTGGGAATTGTGTATAGAAACACTTTGGAGGGAGGTGATTAAACTATTAAATTAATTAATCTATATGTTGATATTACTAGTAGGCCTACTAATAAACAAATATTTTGTTTTAATAATGAAACTAAATAAATAAAATTATGCAGTAGGAACTAATATATTTCCTTCTAACTAAAATGTTTTGTGTTTACTTTTGCCTTCTATTTATATAAATATACCAATTTTTTACAAACAAGTAGAAACTAAAATATACTTTATAATTATTTTCAGTGTGTTTGACAAAAATACATTCGTTACAATATGAAAAAAATAACAGAAAAAAGCAAGCTTTTTTAAATATGTGAAAAGTTAATATAATTTCAATAACAAAAACTTCTACCAAACTAAAGAACAATGCCCATAAATAGAATAATTTTATTCTGGAATAATGTAAATGATGAACTATTAAAGATGTGTTAAATTAGTTTGAATTCTTCGAGGGAAAACTACCTAGCCTTTTATAATATATTTTAAATAATTAAGTTACTTGTTATCATTAGATTTTTAACTTATAAAATTAATTACAATCATATTCTGTATGCTGTTTATGTAGGGTGGTGCGGGCTGTTTGGGACCACAATTGGTGCTTGCCCCTCCCCATAGTTTCGCATATCCTGTCCCACAATGTGGACCATCAGTTACCACTTGTGTACATCAGCTCAGCGGCTCTTCTGATACCCAATCATCTCCTATTATTCAACACATTGGACACACGAGTATACTACAGTCAAGTATACAGCATCATGTGCGGCAATCAAGCATACAACAAGTCATCCAACAAGTTGGGCAGACCAGCATTCAACAAGTATGTATTTAAATTTTTCAGTTTACTTATTTTGTATTGTTACCAATTTTATGATACACTTTTGTAATAAGAGTTTCATATCATAGTTTAAATCTGTAAAGTTATATTTATTTATTAATGTTTGCCAGTGCCCAACTAAGCCTAGACTAACTTTGACCATATTTTTGATTTATGAAACAAAACTATTTTAAGTAATGTATTGCTAATAATTTGTTGGCGGCTTTGTAGTTGAGGGATTAACTTAGTTGGCTAAAAAGTTTAAGGTCACTGGTTCGAATCCAGGTGAAGACCACGGATATTTCTAGTTGGAGTACTAAAAAATTGATAGCTTATTTGTGTTAAACAATAACAATAATTTTCAACTTGAGAATTCATTATACACATATTATTTATGGTATAAATTCATTTTCTTATTTTACAATTTACAATAGTAACACAAAATGTATAAAATTTAAAATTTTGAATTAAATACATAAATTTTATGTTTCGGATTCCTTATATTATTGACTTTTTTTTGACAGTGGTCTTAAAAAAAAATAATGTGTTTAGTCACTTGTTTTACCTAAGCAGTATTAGAGCATTGAAAATTGTATAACTTTTATCGAAGAATAAATGTAGTTAAATTGGTTCTTGTCAATAAAAGTACTTTTCGGATTATGTTATTTTTCTTCCTTTTTTTTAGATGGGTGTTGGTATGGGCAGTCAGGGGATGGGAGTGGGTGGCAAGTGCGTTAGTGTCAATGCTTCTCCGGGTTCTCCTTTTTCTTCACGTTCCCTCACACCTTCACCCCAGCAAAGAGTTGTTACCCCACAACCTCATCAGCTGACACAAGTGGTGGGCACTCCCGGTCAAGTGCTTCAGATCTTTCACCATCAACAGGCTACACGCAATACTGGTAAGAGAAAGATAAATACTTATTTTATTAAGTAAAATGATACTGTATTATAAAAATTAAGAACTAGTTATTGTAGAATTTACTTTTTATAATATTAACCCTTTGATGAGCGAATTGATTTGCAAATTCCTTACCCCAGGGAGCAAAAAAAATTTTTTTCAATAAATGGTTAAAAAATCTTTTTAAAGCTGTAAAATAAGTAATAAATAGTAAATTTATTTTTTGTGTCTTTTTTTTCAAAAATAAGAAATTTTTGTTACGTTAAATCAGCAATACTAGTGTTTTTATTCTTATACATAATGATAAGCAAAACTTGTTACACATAAACATAAAACATAATTAAAAATAGTAATATAAAATAGTAATACTATTAAAAAAATATTTTAAAACAATCACTTTCTGATAAGTTATCTGGTAAATCAACACTGGCAATTATACCTGATTTACTGTCATTGAAATGTGGTAACACAGGTTGAAAGTTCGCATTTTGAGACCAAGAAATTTTGAGGCTTAGGTCTTCAGAAATTGTATTTATTTCTTCATTTTCAAACACTTCAAACTCATCTTCACTTGTTTCAGAATCACTATATGTGTAATCAGATTCATTTTCAGTTATAAGTTCACCTATTTCTTTGTCAGATATTCCAAACGCCGGCGGCCTAGGCCTAGCCATAATATTCCGAAAACAGAAATTTACTATTTTGAAAAAGTTACTTACAAAATATATTATACAATTACAATTATCACTAAAATCACTAATATAAAATTAAAATTATCGCTAAAATCACTAATATATACTTTGAGGTTAGTTACAACTCACTGCATTATAAACAGAATCACAATAGCATACTGCGCAAACACATCTTTCGTGCATTAGAAACGCCAGCTGTTTCAGAATATGTGCAGTGCAGAGCTGTCAGACTGTGTATTGCCAGATTAGAAAGTTATGAAAAATAATGCATAGATGGCAGCACATCATAGGACATAATAATATTAAATAGAACGTTTAAAAACGTTGATGCTAACTGAACGAAAACTCTATGACGTTTTTAAACGTCGATGCTCCAAACGGTAGTTACACTGCCTGACGTTTTAAAACGTCAATGCTCATCAAGGGGTTAATAAAGGCGGGTTTCATTCCTGTAATTTTAAATTTAACGTGTTACCAAATTTAGGAAACAAAACTATAATTTTTTGTAAGTTGTACTGTGAATAATATTAGACTATATGTAGATTCGGTAATTTTGATTTTGTTGTCCTACTTAGCTCAAGAGCAAAAATAAAGGAAATCTGAAAGACAGATTGGGTAAAATATGATAAAAAAGTTTTAATAAAACTAAAAACTCAATATCTAACAAAGGTTATGGAAAAGGTAATTGATTGAATTTTTACTAAAGGATACTCTGAATTCAGGAGTTATAACAAAAGTAAAAGAAATACACACAGAGGAAAATTCCTTAAATTAATTACAATTGGTTTACTTACAAAAACTAAGTTAAGTTCAATGTCAAAGTGAAATAATGTTGAATTGTTTATAATTAATTATTGAAATATCTATGAAATATAGTTCACTTGATTGTGGGAATCAATATGGTTTTAAGTGATAAAATTCTGTTCACTTTATTAAAACATGTACCACTGATAATAAAGCTTGATTTTATTTTATTAGTACCTACTGTACTTATTTAATTTAATTGTACTGTAGTTTATAAAAATTTTTTTTTTTGATCATATATTTAAAAATTTGATTTTGTACTAGCATATATAGAAATATGACTTCTTAATTGTTCCTGGATTAGTTGTCTTCTTTTTATTAATTTTATTGAATAATTTTTTGTTTGTTTTTTGTTACACCTGCATCTGCAATTTAAGTGGTTCTTCTTAATTTGGATGTAGTATTATTGATAGGCCTATTGGTTCAAATATAATTCTGTAATATGGTCATTCCGTATCAAATCACCCAATGAAAAATAAATTTTGAACTTGCATGTCTCGGATTTACAAGATTTTTTATTTAGTTGTACCCACTAAATACATTACAAATCTATTTTTTTCATACTTTTTACTTGAGTAGTTTTTTTTAATATTGATTTTTGGAAATTGCGGAATTTGACAATGTTTTGGATCACAAAAATGCTTGTAAATTCACAACCGATGGTGCTATAGAGATGTTTGATAGCTCATTTTAAAGCTTTTTTTTGTTTTCATTTGCTATGTAACACGAAAATCTGAAATCAAAACAAAAATTTTACTTGATTTTCAAAATTTTTAATTTTGAAGATCTCAAAAACACCATTTTAGATTTAATAAAAAATGTTATGTTATTTGGACATATATTGGTTACATTCATGCCAAATATCAAGGTGGAGAAAAAATGGAATCAAGAGTAAATAAAATTAATAATAATATATGCTTTATTTACACTTCTTCAAAATTGCAACGTTTCATAACATATCTAGATGTTAAGTAGGTGTTATAATTCATCATGTATAAATTGTAACAAAAGAAAGAGTAACTTAAATTTCACTTTAAATGTTACCTATTCTTCCTCTATTCTGGAATAAAATATTTATTAAATAATATGAAGCACATTATCTTGCTAAAATGATGTGTAATTGCCAAAAAAATAGTATTGTTTTTCGAGAAAATTTTTGTATTTTATAAGTTAGTTATAACTTCTAGTACCTAACATATCTAATCTTCGTCTATACTAATAAGGGATGGGTTGATTCTCGATTCCACCGATTCTCGGCACTGGAATCATCATCGAGTCGATTCCGTGAAAGTCGATTTCAATTCCGAGCCCGGCCACCACCAATTTCTGCAAATACGTTCGGTACGCAGATTGCCACGGTCCCGGTTTATATTTCCTCGTTATATTAGTCGTTACATCCCATTTCATTCCAATACAAAGTATTCGGAGAATCTACACTGTGTCAAAGTAATAGAGTAGGCGAAGTAGCCGTACCCTTACTTCTAGCCGTTAGTAGCGATTACTTTTGTGTGTTTGCAAACTAGGGATGGGTTGATAACGATACCTATCAACAAAAAATGGAATGTTAATGGAAGAAATTAACGCCCGAACACAATTAGCAGTAATTTCATGAAATATAGGTGTCAAAACATAATTTAATATACCACAGTGAGTTTTCACGAAAGATAGTGAATCCCGAATACAATTAGGCAAAATGTATGAAATATCAGTTAAAAAACATAATTTAAGTACAGTACAGTCTCGCTAATCCGGTCTCCGATAATCCGGACTTCCGGCTTATCCGGACGGCCCTAAAAAAAAAACTAGAAATTGCAGTATTTTACTGGGTACAGTACACGCAATTGTTGTTTGCCGAGAGCGAAAATAGTTAAGGGTTCATTTTGTCCTTGGCTATTTTTAGCGTGAAGAGAAAGCTCAGCCGAGGATAGAAAGGGTCGGCCAATTATCTTTTGTCCCGAAGTATTTCAAGGAAGTGACTCACTTCACCAGCTCGCCGCACTATACCTGACTGCAGACTGTCTGTCTAACTACCTGTCGAATCAACAGTCCCTTATTGATTTGTTTCTCGTTAAACATCTGGAGTGAAATTTTCAGTGCGCCCTATTTATTTACACTGTTGTTTCAATAGCTGAAAATACTCAAAAATCTTTGAAATTTGACAAACTTACAGTTAAATAGTGTGGGACGCTAATGGTGTGTTCAAAATTTAAAAATAAAAATGGTTTGCACTTTAAAAATCGAATAAAGTCCAAACTTTTTTAAACTTTTTAATTCGTGACATCAAAAAGTTGCATTGCGAGAAAATATTTTGTTTTTAGGGCAGGTGCGTCATGCAAGCGAGAGAAATGTAGCTGAAAAGCTAAATTTTCTAAAAAGTATTTTTTGAAAAAATTGGCTATTGTAGTTTTTATCATACAACAGTTAGAACACGAGCTTCGTTTCGCGGGTAATGTGGCAACATGTACGGGCGGCCGGCCTTCGGCTCGCGACTTGCATCCGTCATATTGTATGAGTATTTGACTCTAAAACTAGCTTCACTCTTGCGTTCGACTTGACTAGTCTATTTAATTCTGTGGTCGCTGATATTTACTGTATACTGTATTACCAAAACACCAGTTTTAATACGTTTTCTCACTAAAAACACAAACGGTATACATTTCATGCGTTTTTTAGGCTTTTTCCGTCTAATCCGGACTTTCACTAATCCGGACAGGGTCCGGTCCCGTCAAGTCCGGATTAGCGAGACTGTACTGTACCACAGTGAATGTCCGCAAAAACAATCGATACCCGAATACAATTTGTGCCAAATTTATGCCATTGGTGATATATTATTTAAAATAAAATGACGAATGTCCGCAAAAGAATGTGACGTCTAAATATTATTAGCGCTAATTTTATAAAACGCCAGCATTCAATCACAATTATACAATAGCGTATGTCCGCGAATAAACCTACTTCCGGGTATAAGAAATTCTTATCCAAATACAATTAACCTAGTGCAATTTAATAAAAACAATGCGTTTAATACAATAGCGTAAAAACATAATTTAAGTACCACTGTGAATGCCCGCAAAAAATCAATGCCCGAATACAATTTGTGCCAATTTTATGAACTTGAACTACCATTGGTGAAATATTATTTAAATTACTTTAAATGAGCAATTCTTGTATCTATCTTTGTAATCTATCTTTATATCTATCTTTGTATCTGTCGCGGATATTGAAAACGTCTCTAACGAATTCAAAGAAATTTTGTATTTAGGTGTAGTTTTGATTTTTAAGAACACCCATATAGTTATATTTCGTGTAAAAATTGAATTTTTTGAGAAAATCTATTTAAAAGTTGAAAAATTTTAACGTAGGGTCTTATTTGTTGCCATGTTGGTTACAAAATAACAACGAAATAGAAAATAAAGCGATCAAAACAGCTGTTTATAAACAAGCCAATTTATACTGTTTTATCAGCTGTTCATTGGATAGTTTTTAATTACTGTTAAAAAACAAGCTAATTTATACTGTTTTAGCACGTTGGAATTAGAATAAATTGGGCCTGATTTAATCATTTATTTTGTCAAAAAAAAAGGTAAACTTGGTAAATTCAAATAGTCAATTTGTAATATAGGCCTGGCTAATTTCTGAAACATAGTATTGAGGTTATGTTAATCCTGCAATAATTTTTACTATATTTTAGTCTGTTTACAAATTTTAGTTGACAGAAGATAGTAGAACTAGGACTAAAATCGTAATGAAAGACTCTCACGTTTCTAAAGCATGTATTTGAGGTTATAATTAATCTTGTAATTACTGTTAATATATTTAAGCCTGGTTTCATAATTTTACAAACCTATGTACAAACGAGCCAAAGATTTACGAGATTCTTTAGTGAATTTTTCAACTGCGAGCGAAGTGAAACAGCCATCTGAGGCAGGGTTGGGAAGCGAAGCGTCCAGGGGCAGAGCCCCTAGTTTAAAATAAAATGATGAATGTCCGCAAAAGAATACGATGCCGAATATTATTACAGGGTGTCTACAGGTCACGCAAGTCACGAAAAGTATCGGAAAACCCCGGATTTTTATATACGGTCACCGAAAGTCACGTATTTTATCAATTAGGTCACCGAATTTTGATAGTTATTTGTACTCCTTATTTTTTTTAATAAGGTTAATTTATTAAAGTAATAGCGTATTCATCTTAGATAGATAAATATGCGCATCATTAGGTTTTCATAATGAGACGTAAGATTGAATTATTAATATTATTTCAGCTGATTAAACCATAACAAAGTAACAAGACTACTGCCACGTAGATATAGTATTGTCATTCAACATTCAAGACGAATCGTCGTTAGTCGGCTGGTCGATAAGTTGGGGGTTTTGATTATCTTAAAATATTCGATAACTCGATATCGAGGTAAAGAAATTGAAAAAGTTACCGGTATCGGAAAAAGTAGTTTATTTCTTAATCTCTTGATGCAATTTAAAAAATATTAATATTTAAACATATTGCAATTAAATATGTTTAACATCGTTTTTGGATACAACATAGTATAACTTTAACGTCTTTCTTTATAACTTTGAGAGAAAGTAACCTGCAATTGGCTTATCGGCTACTTTCGATCACGGGGTATATTCCGTTGTTGCGTTCATGGAGTGTTCGGTTAGTTGCGATCAATAACTATTTACCTAGATGTTGAACTCTGTTTATCTCAGGAGCTTAAATACTAAATTTAATGAACATTCTCGTCATTAAGGAATTCACTCCATAAAATATTTTAAGGTAAGATTCGTTCTAAGTTAAGATTGATCAATTTTTCCACATATTATATACCTAGGATAATATATATGGTATCAGCCATCTTGTCGCATCCATGTCATGTTCTAATATTGTAATGGGTATATTGTAGTGTTAATATTAGTTGATATAAATGCTACCGTATATGAATGATATAAATTATTTATAGATTAGTTTTGCAAAATTATTATTATCATTTAATAAGGCCTACTGCATTAGAAAATTAAGCAGTTATAGATTCAGAAATAAATTGACTCAGATGATTTAGTAATTTAGATGATAGTTGTAAAATTCGGAAAAAGCTGTTTTCGGGAATGAATAACAAGTAAAACAAGGGACTCCTACAAAAATCATAAATCACGGGTAACGTAAGTCCCAAAAATGTACAAAATGTTTTACCCGACCTAAAACAAATAGCATTATAACTTAAAACTTTCGTTACCGATCTATAAAATGTGTTAGTTTTCGTCACAGTAGCCACCCTAATTATATAAATAGACACGATAAAAAATGGATCCAATACACACGATAAGAAACGAAACCATAAGTGGTTGACCTTGAGCCTACCTGACTTGATTTTTTGTGTTAAAAAAAGCCTACTCATAACAATTTACCTAAACATTTTACTGGGGAAAATGTCTACATACATCAAATTAAGAATGTTTTGCATTTTTTTCTACTGATATTTATTTTATATGGTTTTTCTGTTCTTAAGTTATCCTTAAATAGTTAAACCCCTACTCTTTAATAGTTTATTACGTTACAAGCCCGGTAAATAGGGGTTTTCCGCATGAGCATGATAGTTTCCGGGTGAGGCGCAAACGAGTGCGGGATTTACATGTGTAAGCACGGAAAAACTTACCGGACGAGTTACGTACGATATTTATAACTATACTACACCGAAAAAGCAACATATTTTTAATTAAAACATATTAAAAAAAAACTTGTTTGATTTTTGTTATATTTCCATTGACCAAATCAATCAGCAAGCTCCACAATTTACCGGACTACCGAAAATACACAAAAAACTCACTCCTATAAGACCATTAATCAACTATACCTCAGCACCAAGCTTTAAAACAGCGAAAAAGTTGGAGCAACTCATTAAAAACAACATCACAATAAGAAATAACAATAGCATAAAAAACACCTCAGAATTCATAGACAATACAAAAAATATTAAAATCCTTTCACATTTCAAAATCATTTCATTTGATGTTGTTAACATGTATACAAATATTCCGATAGCAGAAACAGTAAACATAATCAAAGAAAACCTTACCAAAACTAATAAATTGTGTAAACGTGAAGTGGAAGAATTAATATTGTTGCTACAAACAGTGCTGGAGCAAAATTATTTCACCTTCGAAAACACCTTCTATACACAAAAAGATGGTCTAGCAATGGGTTCACCACTCTCAGGTTTACTAGCCGATATCTATTTAAATCATTACGAAAATGAATTCTTACTGTCCAACCGTAATAAATACAAACAGAACATAATATATTATGGCCGCTACGTCGATGACACGTTCGTAGTTTTCAATGGAACCGACAGACAAGCCGTCAATCTTAAGAATTACATGAACAGCATTAATTCCAAGATGCAGTTCACGCTTGAAACTGAAAAAGATAACCAACTCAACTTTCTCGACTTAACCATCAAAAAAAGCACAGACAAGTTCGAATACAAAATTTTTCGTAAACCCACTACAACTGACGTCAGCATTCACGCTCATTCCTACCATCCATATTCTCAAAAAATGGCATCTTTTCATAGCTTTGTACATAGACTTCTCACTGTTCCATTGAGTAAAGGTGATTACCAAGAAGAATTGTTCAACATTAAACATATAGCCGTAGCCAATGGGTACAAGAGTACAATAATTGATAAGATGATTAAAAACCATAAAAAGAAAATGAACAATAAACACATAGAAACCCATAGCACTACCGATAATAAATATGTCTCGTCTGAGTATACGAACTTTTTACCTAACGTCTTAAAAAACATCTTCAAAAAACACAACATCACTTTATCCTTCCGTACTACCAATAAACTATCAAAATTGCTTAGGCGTAAAACCAACACCTCAATTGAAAAAAAGTCCGGAGTTTATAAAATCAATTGCCAGGATTGTAGTAAACATTACATAGGTCAGACAGGGAGAGCGTTCATCGAACGTTACAAGGAACATCTTCCCAACAATAAGTCCAACATTAACAATTCCAATTACGCTCGTCACCTTGCCGAAAATAAACATAGCTCAGGTGACTTCCACGCTTCGGTAGAAACCCTACACATTTGCAGCAAAGGTAGACTAATGAATGCTAAGGAAGAGTATGAAATTTATAAAGCATTCAAAAATAAACCGGACGATATCTTAAATGACCAACTTTCATTTCACTCTCACCATTTATATGATACGGCCATCAAATATTTACAGAAGACAAACAGAGATAAACATCCTTAAGATCCCTGAACGCAATACCGGCAGTATTCAACCGACAATGATAGGTTGCGCACCTAAGTTTGTATCAAGCGCGATATTGTATCTATGTGTTGTTGTGGTATGTAAGTGTGTATGTGTGTATATGTTTTATTTATTTTAATGTGCGACGATCTCTTCGGAGTGATTTTAACTTGATAATGGAGTTTCGGCTCCGAAACATGTCGTGAAGAATACAACGACTAGAAGTCACGTGACGGACCTAACAAGGTAATCTTATTATTATTAAAAATTATTAGTTTAAAAGGGAAGTAAATGCATATTTGCACAATAAACATAAAGTACCATATGGAGTTATACATAATCATTATTTTAAACAGAAATATATACCTAAAAATATAATAAAAAGAAATTATTCTATCTAATTATAAACTAGATGTGAGTTGTTTTCTGGGGAATAAGCGTTTCTTGAGTTAACCTTTGAATTTATTGCACTAACACAAATTATAATAAAATATTTGCGCAATGAAACATATAACATTTAAAAAATTTATCAATAAAAATAAATATATACATAATGTTAGAGTATCAATGTAGAGTAGAGTTAGAGAACAAAAGTAGAGTAAAAATTTAAAGTAAGTAAATATAAAAATAGTCATTATAATATAGGCTTTACTTGTTTGCATCAGAGTTTATTTATTCTGGATGATCATCTGTTTCAACAAACTGTGCTTTTTCTTTGCACTCACTACAAAGGTAACATGCAACATGTTTTCAAACAAATGTACTTGTCGCAGTTGTTGCACTTGTATTTTGTTGGTCTGTTCTTTCTTCTGTCACAATAGCTGCATCTGCCTCGAGCACCTTCGGCTAAAGCTGTGCCTTTGCTTGACGTGTCTGAGGAACTTCAAGGATTTCTGAGAGGCGAATCCTTATGGAGACTGGTAAATTCATCATCTGCACTCTCATTCGCAAATAGTCATCTAGAAGTTGCTTTGCAAGAACTGACAAAATGTCATTTCTTGGTACGTTTGGTGCTGTGTTTGCCTTGAACACGACATGGGCATTAACTCCACCAATGTTTAGCAAAGAAAAAAACAATACTAAGGTCCACCGTCGTGTTTTTCTTGAAACAGAATACGCTGCTTTCATCTCATCTACCTATCAACTCCAGTTTTAGTTGAATTGTAGAAGAGGATTATTTCAGGCTTGAACATGTCCAGATCTTCAATTGTATTATCTTCTGGGTGGAGGGAAGAAATAGCCAAAACAATTTTATTTGACTTTGGTTTGAATGAAACCAAAGTTATGTTGTCTTTGTATGCAAAGATTGTGGAGCCTACAGGCCTATTCTTCGGAGTCTTCATAAAATTAGGAATCCCTTTCCTATTACCTCTTAGCGTTTCAACTAGAGTTAATTTTTCATTTTGCAATAGGTCCTGGACCAATGGGATGGATGTGAACCAATTGTCACATGTTATATTGCGCCCACTGTTTCATATTGGCTGTACTAATCGTTTTATGATACTAAAAGAATCGTTCTCACTTTGGTATGGCCCTACTGGCTGCTTACCACAGTACACTTCGATATTGTTTGTATAGTACATTTTGGCATCAGTCAGGGCAAATATTTTGATGCCGTACTTCGCCGGTTTATTGGGTATATACTGGCGAAAGCCACCCCTACCTTTAAATGCTTCAAGCATTTCATCAATGGTGACCATGTCAGACACACTATAATATTTTTTGCAGTTATTGTTAAAATTATCCAATAGGTACCTTACAGCTGCTAGTTTGTCGGCAAGTTTTCTCTCGTTTCTCGTCCTAAAGTCGTTGAATTTTAGACATTTGAGCAAAAATCTAAATCTATTTATACCCATCGATAGTCTGAAAAACTCCACTCCTGTTCCGTCAGTTTTCCAAAGATCAACTAGATCTGTGTGAGACATTTTTTCACACCTGCTAATCCTAAGCAAGCTTTTATCTCAGGGAGATTAGTCTCAGCAGCATCTCGTTCCCTATCGTAATTTTTTTGTACTGAACAAATAAACACATTCGTATTTTCAACCACCACCTGTAAAACCTCATCAGGAAAAAATAGCTCAAATGATTTCAAGGGAGTGTCAGCTTGTTTAGCTTCTTTCAAAACACCAGGGAGGTGACGAACCAGATCACATGGACGGCGCCTCGATCGTCTGTGAGGTGTGGGTACCATTCTCCATTGTGTGCCATCTTTGGTAATGTACAGTTCATTGGTATTACTGTTATAGTACTCACGGTTTTGCGGACGTGACGTCGACTCGTTGGGGTCAGCTACTTCCATATCTTCAGGTGATGGGAGATGATATTCCAAAGGTAGAGAGTCATGCACTTCTTCATTTTCACAGTCCGATAATTCACTTTCAGAATTATGGTCACTTTCATTCAGTACATCTGTATCAGTGTCATAATCGCAGCAAATTCGTCAAGCATGGCTTGAATATCATCGTCCTTTGGCCTGGAAGTCATTGCAAATAACAGTTATTTACACAAGAACACAAAACTAAGCAAAAGAACAATTTATAGTATAAAATATAGTATAAAAAGATTTAATACATAAATAACAACAGTAATCACTTAACACACACGCCCGGACTAACAGTCCAAATTTCTATTATGTTACCACAAGCGCGCGGGCTAACAGTCCACTGCCTTAACAATGACCTAGTTAGAGTACAACTAACACACCCCAGAAGCAAAAAAAATTCAGAGCTTGCCGGAGGGAGTGGAGGGGGGAAGGTAGGGGGAGCGCCAAGTCCTGTGACCTTGGGGCGGACAAAATAAAAACAAATATGTCTTAGTGCGGACTTCGAGTCCGCGGCGCGTGCAGTAGAGGGTTAATGAATCCAAATCGGCAGTTTTATGCAAGTTCCTCTTAGTTCAATAATAATAATAATAACAAATAACATTTAACCAAGTCAAAAAACCATGC
>JAGFPH010000051.1:623881-687634 GCA_018207615.1 Philaenus spumarius
GGGGGGGGGGGGTAATCTCTGGAACTACTGAACCGATTGAAAAAAATATTTTTACTAATAAAAAGCTGAGTTATTCCTGAGTAACACATAGGCTATAATTCATTTTAATAAAATCTTTTTTATTTCAATACTTGTAAATTTAGTCGGAAAAATCTTAGGTTAGGCCTAGACTGATGAGTCATCACATGTATGTACATTTATTACCAGTACCAGGAGACCGAGCTAAAGCACCATTATAAGCAGGGCTATGATTTCAATAATAAATATTGGTTATTGAGTTTTGAGGTTAGGCCTATAACATTAAACAACTAAATAAAGGGTATATACAACATTAGGCTTACCTGTAATAAAAATACAGTTTAAAGGATTAACCATAATCTCAACGCTATGCCTCAGAAATAAGTCAGGCCTAAATTAAAGTTTAATATTTCAATATCGATGTAGGCCTAGGGCCTAGTTCGCTCACGTCAATAACTATTATTGCAAATTTCCGTGAACATCGTTTAGGTTAGGCCTATAACATTAAACAACTAAATAAAGGGTATGTTTATTTAGCAGAAGTATTCGTTGCCATGGTAACTATAAATAGATACCAACATTAGGCTTACCTCTAATAAAATACAGTTTAAAAGAAAACAGATGATTATTGTAATGGCATTGAAAACATTTGCATCAGCTGTGCTTCGTTTAAAAGAAAACAGATGATTATTGTAATGACATTGAAAACATTTGCATCAGCTGTGCTTTGTATTGTTTAAAATGGACAAATTTCACTTTTTAATTTAATAAAAAGACGTAGAAAACGAAT
Source organism: Philaenus spumarius (assembly GCA_018207615.1). Lineage (NCBI taxonomy): Eukaryota > Metazoa > Arthropoda > Insecta > Hemiptera > Aphrophoridae > Philaenus > Philaenus spumarius. The sequence goes on from JAGFPH010000051.1 coordinate 624,690, forward strand.
TTTCCCAGACTGGTGACCATTTCCAATCGATTTCTCGTGGCCAAAAGCCCCATATAAAATAAAAAAATCAAAAATCCTTAGACGGAGATTCCAGATCCATTTAGCAGACAGACAATTATCTCTCGCTTTAGAAGATAAGATAGCAACCAATTGAATAAAATAAGAGATAAACAGCTGTTTGCTCCAATATTTTCATTAGAAGCTATTATTTAAATTTCTAACATATAGGTTAGGTTTTTATTAAAGTGTAGACCTGAGCCTTGCTGGTTCTTTTAACCTTTGTTATAACTACTGTTATAAAATATACAAAATAATTTGATTTGAATATTATACATTATTTATCATGTTAGCTTTGGGGTCATTATTAATAATATTATAAAGAGGTTTGTTTGTTTATTTGTTTGTATGTAGGGTGTAACCTCTGGAACTACTGAACTGATTGAAAAAATAGTTTTACTTTTAAAAAGCTACACTATCCTTGAGTAACGTAGGCTAGAATTAATTTTGATTTAGTGGTTAAAACAACCCCTTAAACAATACATATTAATTGTTATACTTTCCTTAAAGCTAGAGAGCTGAAATTTTGTACATTTATTTCTTACAAGATACATAGAAAAAGTAAACTAGATTTGCATGTCACGTGCTGCTTGCAACGATAGGCGTTGCAAAAATAAAAATTATTTTATTGTTATACTGTGTTAAAAAAAAATGGGGTTCAATAAAAAATTCAAAAATAAAAAAAATTATGTTTTAAATCAAAATAAAAATGCTATATGTGGATTATCTAATAACCATTAAACTCTTCAACACCTCCTTTACCTATTTACCTTGAAAAACAGAAATCGTCGCTCATGTACCACTTAATATTGCTTATGCACCTCCTAGGCCTATTGCCTCACTTCAATAATAATCATCACCCACCTTAACTCTTCATAACATCTTCCTTTCAACTTCAACGTAGAACAATATTAATATTTCACCTTACCTCAATTCACCTTACTATTATAACCTTAAAACTCACCTTACTTAAATTCACCTTAAAAATCACCTTCACTTGACTCTCATTATCTCAATAATAAGAAATAATCATAATAATTTGCGACAATCCACATATAACCCTACTTATGCTCTGTTTGCATATATTTATTCATAATTACTAATCACTGAAAGATACTTGTTAATTAACTCTATTTTCTTAGGAGTGGGAACCTGGCTAATTAAAGTAATGGCAAAATGGATACACGTGGCTATATAAAGAAATTCAAGGCATCGTGGCAGCAACTATTCGTTTACTCTGACATAATTAAAGAATGCTGATTTACAAAGAAATACATCAAGACTACAAAAAACAAACAACAAATCATTTATATATAAATATGTACAAGTTACAATTAGGCCCTAGTTCACCTATCGTATGACGCAATAGCTAAGAAAATTGAAGCTAAGTTATTTCTCAAAAAATTGTAAAATTCTAAAATGCAGACTTCTAAAATTAAAACTAATGGCCATATTTACTCACGATACCAGTTGTTTTTGTAATTTAACTTTGTTTTGCACTGACTCTATTTGATTTAGCTAGCTTATTCCCATAGCGGTAGTCCGGTCACATGGCGGCTTTTTATAACTTCACTTTTCAGGAAAAGTACACAACAGATTTTAGTTTCTACGTTTTCACCAACTTTCAAGCACTTCTACTTCAGTTTAATACAACATTTGTTGCGGTTTTTAAGGAAAATATAACATTTACGACGACTTTTCACCACCACCGTCCAGTTACTTGAACAGCTCGTTACGCCATTTTGATAGAAGACCCTGCTACAAATGTGTTCCGATTCGTTCCAAGTAAGAAGCAATACGTCTCACAACGTTCCACTTACGTTCTGCATTCCGTGACATCTGTGTTCTTTTATACACATAGATTGGTCCCTTCTCTCTCTTCCAGCTGCTTTCATGATCACTGTACACATTATCATATTAAGTTTTTTAATTCATATTACATTGTGCCATATACTGTTGTTATATTCCTTTTATTTTTATTATTATTATTATTTATCGAACTGTTTATAGTCTTAAATACCGCTTCATATTATTTGCTTATAACGCATCACTCGTTGAAATAAAGTTTCTGAACAACTCCACCCTTTACACACGCTTATATTTTAATATATACTTTTTAAGTCTGCTTTTGTATTTCCTATTTTTACAGTCTGCTTTTACATTTTATTATTTGTTTATTAGAGAAAAAATGATTCTACTGTAATTATTTTGCGTCATTAAGAAATGTAATTATATGAAAAAATTAAATGATTAATATTATTTATATATTGCGTCATTATTTTTCTTTAGACCAAATCTCTGTTCCTTTAGTCACTATTGGAAACAGCTGACTCGTTTCTTATTTTATTAATTTCTCTGTGACATGGACATAAGTGCTACATGCTAAGGGATGAAAATGTGATAACAACCCCTAAAACAATAAAAATGAATTGTTATATTTTCCTTAAAGTTAGAATTTAATAGTAATAACCTGTTTGCATTTGCTTCGACGCGAGTTACTGCGAGGGTTGGCGAACAGGGGACGGAGCCCTCTAGTGTTTGATAAAACAAGAAAGTAGCAGCTTCTGGGATGTAAAAACTGACTTTAATTTCATTATCTTCATGGTTCTTTGCTAATATACAAGCAAGCCAACAAATTTATCGTATTTAACAGTAATAAATCCTGATTCCATTTCTTTCAAATTTGGCGACACAGCTTCTGATAGTACTGTGCAGGAACTTCTATTTTTTTCTCTGTACTTAAAGAATACAGCTTTGTTTCCATTTGTGATTCAGAGACAGGTATGATAGCATGTACTTTGTGTGTTCCTTTGACAGTCTTTGTGTCCTCAAATCATGTTGGACAATCTTTTTACATTCTCATTATGTTCATCAATTGACAAGTTGAGACAGGCTCATTGTAACCCCTAGAAATAGACACACATGCCTGTCTATAGTAAGAACTTTATTCCAATTATTTCTCTGCAAGTTTGTACTTGCTTTAAACATGTTATATTCATTAATATAATTACAAACACTATTTTTTTCTCCCAAAAGGAATAATATCTTTTGTCAATTATATAAAATTTTTGCAAAATAATATACTTCATATTATTTAATAAATATTTTATTCAAGAATACTGGATGAATAAGTAACATTTAAAGTGAAAATTAAGTTACTCTTCCTTTTGTTACAATTTATACATGAAGAATTATAGCACCTACTTAACTTATGGGATTTTATTTGCTCGTGATCCCATTTTTTCTCCACCTTGATATTTGGCATGAATGTTACCAATATATGTTCGAATAACATACAATTTTTAAAAAATAGTCTAAGATGGTGATTTTGAGATTTTCTAAATCTAAAATTTTGATAAACAAGTACAATTTTTTGTTTGTTTTCAGATTGTCATGATACATATCACATGAAAGCCCATACAATAAGCTTTAAAATGAGCTATCAAACATCTCTATAGCACCATCATAGAGCACAATTTACAATCATTTTTGTGATCCAAAACATTGTCAAATTCCACTAATTCCGCAATTTTCAAAAATTGATATTAAAAAAACTACTTGAGTAAAAAATAAAAACAATAGATTTGGAAAGTATTTAGTTGGTACAAGTAAAGTACGAAAGATCTTGTAAATGGATCCCGGGCCGATTTACCCGGACGACAATCCCGGGATTGTAAAATGACAGTCCCGGGATTTTGGGATTAGAAAATTTATACGTTTTAAGGTATTTTGACTTGTAAAAGTACTGTTTAATCAAGAGAATAATAGATTTTCTAAATAAATAACATAATTTATTTATTTATAAGTAGTGAACTAAATAAACAATCAAACAAATGATTTGAATAAATAACAATATTAATCGGGTAGTCGGGATGTCTTAGTAAGAGTAGTAGCGTAGTAAGAGTAAGATAGACAGACGTCTGATTATTGTTTACGCGATGGTGATGTCATCAGTTATTATCTTTATTTGCTTCCTGCTTCTATGCGACCTTTGATTGTGATTATGTCTAATTTCTACCCTATCCTCCTTATCCCCTCTCACACGTCTCCTTTAGTTTTTGTGAATAGTTTGATTCAGTATCAAGTGGTTTTCATTAGGTACATCTTTTACTTAGTATATTAATAATTCATTACTTTATTATATAACGTATTTAACTTTTTTTTGTTTAAAAAAATGCAATTGCAACTATTTGTACAAATGCAACAGTTTAAATATACAACTTATTGCCTAAAAACCACTAAGTAGCTTGTTTCTTAGTTTACATACCTATCTACCGACCAGACCACATTGATACAAAATGTTTTTACTACTTTTAGTGTGATTAATGTTTATCAATATTTTTTTTAAACAAAATAAATGCTAAATAAAAATGTCTATTTTGTTATATATAATTATATAAATAATACGACATCTCTATATCCTAAATACATGCTTTTAGGCCTTTTATCAAGCTAGTTGGAATTTGACGTATCCCAGGATTGGTCCCGGGATTCGTTTTTGCGGTCCTGAAATCCCGGGGTCGAAAATATCGTCCGGGATTGGATTCCCTAGGAATGACTCAATTTTGTACTTCGTGTGGCTAATAAAATGCTTATAAAGCAAAGCTCACGGCAGCTTTTCTGCTTCTCCAACAGCTAGTATTAGAATGATTTAAGAATAGAAAAATCCATAGTGGTCCTTAATGAGTATTTCTTTTTCTTCCAAAGTAACTTGAACTTATTTTAAGTTTTCACAATCCAGGATTTGGTTACATTGGGGTTACTAATTCTAAATTACAATTTTGTTTATAATATATTTTAAATCTTATGAACTGGATGGGTTGAGTTAAATTACAATACTTATATATTTCATGAGGTGAATGAGTTGACTTTTCAGATTTTCTTTATATTTTCAATTTTACACCACTTCATTCTTTAATGCCAAACTTTAGATGTTATGTTTGATTTAATTGGTAAAAAAAAGTAAAGGTGTTGTAGGTCAGACCAAGAAATATTTATTGTTAATTGCTTTGCTAAACAATATCTAGCCAAAACCTAGTAATTTTGTGCAATTGTAATCAGGCTTTACAGTTTTATTTATTGTAAAATTATGTTTTCAGTGACCGGAACTGGTGTAAATATACAATCAGTGAAGCCTAAGCAACCGCCTCAGATTTTACCAAAGCCACCAGGCAGTGGAGGTAGTTCACAAGTAAAAGTCTCACAATCAAACGTAGTTCACAATTCTAACCCTCAAATTACATCACTCCCTCAGCAACAACAAGGAACTCTTGTTTTTAATCAGGTCAGTAAAAAGATAAATTTTAAATTATACATTATATCTCAGTGCATTTGTAATACTATCCAAATTTTTAATTCTAAACTAAGATTTATAATTGTACAGGTACATTTATTTGTCTGAATAGAATCTTGTTTTAGTTATGTTTGTTTTATTCTTTAATGTGGTTTGTTGTTTCTGGTTATTTTGGTTTTCATCCTAGTTATTTGTTTCTATGATTTTCCAAATCTTACCACCAGTAGTTGTCTTGGCTAATTGACGGTATTTTTTCTTCCTTAATTTTGTTTACTATATTGGTTGTTTACTACATCAAAAGTTTTTTTTGCATAGGTATTGTTCAGTTTCTTTTTTTGTCATCGCTTCTTTGTACTTAACTACATAAATAACAGTCATATAAAAAAACATTCCTTAAGAAATGGAGCGACGTACTCTACTTTTATCATTTTGTTTAACATTTCTCTGATCATTTTGAATAAAAGAATATTCAAAAATTTCAAAATCTCTGAACTAAAAATATAAACCCAAATTTTACAAATTTATGAACATACTTGTTGGTTATTGAGAAGTATTCATAAACTATCTTTCAACCAATGTAAGAAAGGAGTTGTGAAATTTGATTCTACTATCGAGTCTTCCGAATGTGTCCTATGGTGGTGATGTTACAAGTTGCAGATGTTACCCAGTGGGCCTGTATTAGTTCAACAACAGAGCAGCGGTGTTCAATTGATACTAAGGTCTCCTCCTCCTCCTCAAGCTCCACCTAAATCGGGAAGTATTGTTTTGTCAGCTAATGGAGGATTAACACAGCAGGGTACTGTTGTAGTTCAAGGTCGGCAACAGGCTCAACAGGTATGTTTTGAGAATAAATAATTTTGGTTGAAACTTTGGTAGGCAAAATACAAATTGATAAAAAATATAAAAATATTTTAAAACTGTAGGTGAAGGGCAAACAACATAGTTTTAAACTACTAAACATTGAATTACTATGATCTACTACATATCAATTATTTAATAAAATATTATTCATTATTGTAATGCACTTAGAGACTGTAACTCGTAATGTACATCTACAGAATGTTCTATGTAGATTCTAAATTAGATACAATTCTGTTTTCATACCTAATTCATGCATTTTAATTCTTCTTTGATTTCTCAGTTTTGAAAATATTTGTTTGTATATTTCACTTATTGATGTTTGAAACAATATGTAAAGACAGGCAAATACGTTGATGACAAAATCTTTAGCCCATTTTAGTCCACCTTGATTGATTTCACTAATGTAAGAAAATAATGTCATATTTGAACATTCCGTTTCCAAGTCATATTCATGAATTAACATATTTTTACATTATAATTATTGTTGAGTGATTTTCCTGCATATTCTGCTATAATATAGAATAACTACCATTCTACTGTGTAGTACTCACGAGTGTGGACCTGTGAGTGTAAAGACTGTGGTCTTTACAGGCGCTAAGACTGGTGCCGTTGGCCACTGCTTTACTAGCCATGTCACTAATATGTTTTGCGGAACTATCAACCCTCCGATTTCTCAGAAATGCCGACTTTCAAATCCTAGTGGATTACCTCGGTAACATCCTTCAGTTAAAGGTATTGACAAATTTTTAACACTTACAAATTAAAGGAAATTCACTTACACATTTTTAATAAAGAGAACTTCCGTGTTTTCAAGAGAAGAGATGCAGACTGATGTTTTTAGAAATGCATTGAAAATAAGTGACGGGACAAAACCAATGCACTGTGCCGTGCAGGTTGCATTCTTTCCAGGTCCACACTCGTGAGTACAGCACAGTACTATATTACTTGATATTATCCATAACATCTGAACCCGTTTAAAAACATTCCAAATTATCAAATAGTGATAAATCTGTATTTGGTACAGTATAAGATGACAGTAATGTTTTAATTGTAATTTCTTCCTTTACCGCTGAATGTAATTTTAGTAAAAAGATTTCTTTCAATTTAGGCTTAGTCTCTTAACACTTAATTTACTGTTAAATAGCTGTAATTCCCCCCATTCATTTGGTGATACTGTTCAAATAATATTCTCTAAATGATCTATTTAAAATTTACCTAATGTGATAAATTAATTGATGTAAAATAAATAATGACACATACAGATAAGGAACAGATAAGGAATGTCTCAAAGCAGTATTGGTTTCTTTCATAAATTTTTATTTTTGGAATGATCAAAAGAAAATTTTAAAATTAGACTAAAAGAGTTAAAAAGTTTAGGTTTTTTGAAACTTGTAGCAGATAGGATGACAATCATAATCTCTGTGGTGAATGCTTTTGGATTTACTTTTTACATTTACTACTTTTCACCATTTATTTATTAATTTTAAAAATGTTACTGTACCACTACATTCTTTGCATGTTTTTTTTATACCACTTCAAGGGCAACTACATTTTTTCATTAAAAACCTTACAGGCTAAGAAACCTTTTTTCTTTTAATATAAGTTGGATAAAAGGAGGTAATTGTTTTCATAATCAAAAATATTTTCATTGGAAAAATTTTAACTCTACTTTTAAACTTACTCTCAGATTTATATGGTTCTATTTGTAAACAAGAAGAGTCGAACAAAACAAAAATTTGGTTCTTGTTTTTTTTTTTTTATTCAATTATTTCTGATATTTTTTAATAAGCGAACAGAGTCAGTATTTGACTCTATTCGCTTATTAAAAAATATCAGTCAAAGAGTGAGGAATACTAACCTTTAATGAACCCCCCACCTAAATGAACATATTTCATAACTTATAACTGTGTACCTATTTAAACCAATTCCTTCAAACATTTAAAGTTATTTTGTACAAACATTCAAAAGTTAAATGTTTTACTGGGATATGTAAAGGAACCACATCCTTATTTTTAGAAACAAAAGTCATCACACATGTCTTTATCACCAAAGCTAAAAGTTCATTGTTCCGTGCCATACCATACCCCCTTTATATACTCGTATGATAACTTTTGAGTTATATAAATTTCATCTAATTGTAAACACACTATTTTTCTTCTTTCATTAACTTTTTTTTTTTAAAGCTATTCGAGAGGGTCCAATCCAGAATTATTGGAGTGAAAGTGACATAATAATTTTCTTAAATAGGATGAATAGAGTAAAGTCATTAAATCAGAAAGACGGATATTTATATAAGCACCAGGATGAAAATAGAAAAATATACTAGCCCTCATGAGAAGTTGTGGTATAGAATATATCTGTGTTGTTTAGAAATTAACAAATTTAGCTGCTCCTTTAAAAAAACTTTTTTCTATTATCATCATTGTCAACATTAATTGCATTTAATTAACACAAGCTATATTTAAGGATTCATTATAATCTGATGCACCATAAACCTGATTATTGGTCGATAAATGATTGGAAAGTCTCAAATTTGTTCCACCTGTCGCACTTTAATTTCTCATTGAGAATCAATAATTTAAATTTATACTTTTCTCCAATACAAACATTACTAAAAATTCTTTAAAAAAAAACATTTAAAGTAGATACATTTTTAAAACCAAAATCACTAATCTAAATACGAATTTGCAGAACAACAGATATGAATTTTGCACTACCTAGTAAATGGTTTGAATTCTTTGAGTGATACTTTATTTTTAAGTATACTTTTTTGAAGTCTTCTTCACTTATTTGCACTAATTTATGTCGTCTATCTTCTGAACATAATCTCTTTTTTGGAAGTCCCCTTGACAGATATTTTGGTTGGTGCCTGAAAATAATTGAATAAGCTTCCTTAGTCAACCTTAACTTCTCCTTGGTCAAGTTATGGTTTTGCCATTACTGCATGGAAAAATATCTTTTGTTGTCAACTTATCTTCACTGAAATGTTTAATGCAGACTGCTGACCATTTAGTTGGAGTAAAATCTGCTCTTTATGTAGCTCTAAGTATTTGTTCTTCATTTCCAAGCCCTGAGGAAATACAAATACTGGAACAGAGTCTGACTCTCCAACACTTCTTCTTTGGAATTGTTGGAACAGCAAACACTTGGCATCTATATATTTAAAGCCGTAAGGAAAAAACATTTGGACAGTTCGTCTGAGACTTCTACTGGGCCGATTTACATGCGGGTTTTACCAAAACAAACGATTTTGGTCCTATATTAACATAATTTATTTGAATTTTGAAAATATTTACGTTAAATGGGTCAAAAATGAAAAATATACTTTTCTTATGGAGATTTAACATGGGAGAAAAAGTCAACTTTTTCAATCCTTTGTACAGTTCGTCCGAGACTTCCACTGGACCGATTTACATGCAGGTTATACCAAAACAAAGGCTTTCGGTCCAATATTAGCAGGTTTTATTTGTATTTTTAAAATATTTAAGTTAAATGGGTCAAAAATGAAAAATAAAATTTTCTTATGCAGATTTAACATGGGGGGGAAAAGTAAACTTTTTCAGTCCTTAGGACAGTTCTTCTAAGACTTTCACTTTTACCGATTTACATTCAGTTTATACCAAATAAAAGCAAAACTTTTCTATATTAACAAGTTTTATTTACTTTTACGTCATCTTAATTTCTTAAATTTTAAAAAATCAACATTTCCAAACCTTTGCAATGATTTTATTTTACAATTCTTCAGTCAGCTGATTGTATAGAAACAATATATTTTCTAATAACAGAAGAAGAACAAACGCTCATATAATATAAAACCTGTTTCACCCATCATCTGTACAAAACCTAGCTTAGATTGTACTTTGGGGTTATGTTAACAATTACAATTATTCATCTGTAATGTAATTCTTCTGAAGTTGATTTTTTTTTTTTAATATTAGTTATAAAATTAAGGTACCGTAGGCTATAATGTTATAAGATTTGCTTTGAGGTTATAAAGTGAATATAAATACATCCTTTTATCAACAATGAATAAATCATTTATACAAATTTAAAGAAGATACCCATTCGTTTAACTTCGAAAACATACATATATCTTCTATTACAATACAACTTTTATTATTATTATTTTGTGAGAAGCCTCACGTTGAGAAAGCCAATTTGTTATATATTAAATGATTTTTTTTAACAAGCCCCACTTGTTGGGCGTCAACTTATAAATTTACACTTTCTCTTTTACTTTAATTCAATAGGCCTAATGTTGTAGGCGTCAATTTATGATAGAACAAGATATATCCTAATTTATAAAACTTTACTTTTATTTTATTCTCAATATAATAACTGTAACACTGCTTACTCTAGCTTAATCAATTTGATAAATGATTTGACTCAGGACACAGGTTTACAATTACAATAGAATCTTCTTTTATTTATCAATAGAAAATCAAAAAAAATATTTACAGTTTAATAGTTATTTAGCTCAAAATCAAATATATACAAAATTATTTTAGGGAATTATTTCCCAATGAGCACTCTTAATCTCGGGTAGGTTGGTGCCGGCTCTTACCAATATTAAATTGAAACAAATATTATACAAATTATTTAAATTAAGAATTAGGATAATTAAAACAAAGGAGAAAATAACTTAGTACAAGGTGGAAAGTGTATTGGTAAGTAGATGTATGAATTTAGTGTTAATATAAAGGATAAAGTTCTGATGAAAGTTGAAATCTTGATGGGATATATCTATATTTAGAAAAGTTTATCAGCTTTACTGGTATAGTTCTTTGAATTTAAACATGCAAAAGAAAGGTTGGAGTATATCCAATTTGATGAATAGTTATGTGGATTGATCTCACCCAATTTTTATATACAGTCTTCTTCTTGAAAAGAATGGTTTATTGAAATTTGATAATGTTCAGTCACTTCACTTATACAAGGTTATTTTAACGTAGGCAGTTGTTCTTCAAAATGGTCTTGAAATTTGTGGTTTGGTGGGCTCTAACACAGCGTCTGCTCCCTTTGATGTCTCAGCAACAATTAATTGGGTTTTATCCCAATTTGGCTTCCCTAGGCTCTCAGGAACTGGTACAGTAAGGCCTGGTTAATTTCATTTCTTGTGGGATTTTGATTGTTATGTGAAAATGTGTATTTTGAAATGTAGTGTATTTGTTTTGTATGATTTTAATGAAATTTTGATGTATTTTGGTTTTTTAAAGAACATAGAATGGTAAAAGTAAATAGAATTCGAGTAAATAAACTTTTAAATGAAAATATCTAAAATAGCTCCTTGTACAACTCAATATCTAATATCTAAGGTCTACAAATATAGTTATTTATCTGGTCGTTTAAAAGTCTCCTTTTCCGCGGCATAAGCGGTCACGTGATTGTGGGCTGGGTTTAAACAAACATGGCCTCTCGTTCTCCAGGTTTTAACCGAATATTCATATCTTTGAAGAAATTTACTAGCTTAACGGTATTTCTTTTCATACTTTGTCAAAGACATTTTTGATGTAAAATCTTCTGTTCGACTCGATAGTTCTGTTCCTTTTTTGATTTAGAATTTAGTTTCCTTGGGATCGGTGGTTTTAATTTGGAATAGGCCTACAATTTCGTACATCGGCCTAGCTTCGAGTGTATTTTAAAAGGTGGATTTCGGTCGATTGGTTTACTCTTGAGTTATTATTATATTTTATATGGATTGGTCGTTTAATTTAGATTAATTTTGATGTGGGAATGATATCAATTTGAGGTCGAGAAGTACTGGTAATTATTTATAATGTTGTTGGAAGTCGGCTGTCATAATCTTATTAATGAATCATTTACGATTTTTTTCGATAGGTGTCGCTGCTTCGACTTGTGAATGAATTGCCTTTATAGTAGTCTGTTCCTCTCTCTCGCACTCATGCGTGTTTAGTTCAGCAATTATGAATGGTTTCTTTTGATATTTTAAATGATTTTTATGTAGGAATATATTTTGAATTGTTACACTTCGTATAACATATAAATATATTCGAGTAGGGGAAGGTCGGGCAAGACGGGGTATCGCGATTGATTTAACCGACAGGTGCTCAAATCTGGTAACAACAGTTTCAACTAGTCTAAATTAAGTCAAGATAAAGTTAGAGATAGGCAAATTATTCAAGATGGAGACACTCTTCTTTATAGGTTACAATGGATATGTAGGCCACTATATACCTAAAAAAAAATCAAACTAGACATCTCAATAATTATATAATTGGACCACGCAGCTGAGCCACTGACGTGAGTTGACCAAATTTCCAAAATTAAGTTTATAGGCCTATGTTTTAGGGTTTCAACCACCAATTTGGGAAAAAGGTGTACTCACGACGGTGCTGAATAGCTGCCTCTTTGTACGAAATATATTACTAGAATTTGTCAGCGCCTAAGCCTCCAGCTTCGACTCTCGCGCTCCTTCGTTACACTCACAGTCGAAAAACTTGCTTTGCGAGTTTGCATCTCGATCTTGTGGCCTCAGGTATTTTATGATTTGATCGATTTTGGGGGGGGACCAAGCGAGCTAGAAGGTCATGTAAAAAACGGAATGTGCAGAATAATATCCTACATTTATATTTTTAGAAAAAAACTAAAAAAAATCCATTTTTGTAGGAAAAATCTCAAAAAATAGTTACTTCCGGTCAAAAAATGTACTTCCGGTTTTTTTATTTTTTTGGCTAACGAACTCGTCCGAACAACGTAGACAACCATCATGTGTACCAAATCGAACTTAACATGGGGCCGCTAGAGTTTGAACACATATACATATATATGATTTTTAATGACACCTCAAAACGTGTTCTGGGGACTATGATCGGTGCTCATTTGCTACTCCCGACCTTAGGTCTTACCATAAGAGTCACTGCAATAGCTCATTTTTCCTATGGAAATTCGCTAATAAGACCATTACTTTAGCAGTATATTTAACCTGAAAAACAATAGACTAGGAATACAACATAAATACAGGTGATGTATAAATTCACATTGATCTATTTTTATAATATTGTTTATGATACTCACTGTAAAAGCAATATGTCCAAATGTAATTACAAATAATTTCCATCCATCAATGAATACATCTACAGTACAACCTGTCATATTCGGACTAATGTGGCGACCGGCCGATCCGGATATGAAAAAATCCAGATATAGCAAGGTCATTTATAAATAGTCAAAGGACCCAAAACAATGAAAGTCATTTTGTTGAATACTATTTTTAGATGTTTCAAGCGTCAATGTTTGGACTTGTATTTACTGTACTACAATCTAAATACAATATAGGCTAACAAATTGAGGTTCTGTACACAACCAACAAGTAAACAATAAAAGAAAACAGTTTACATTGTAAAAACACAATTTTAATTATTACAGTACAGTAATTAAATATCTAAAGTATGTAGGTACAGTACTGTATTTATAAACACACTAGCTTTAAAAAAATTACCGGTAGGCCTACATTTTGGCACAGTAAAATATAAATTAAGTTTTACTTACAGCACCGTAAAGGAACGCTAATTGCTACATCAGTTTTTGAAAAAAGTTGTGATTTTCAGGGAGAGAGTCATTGACCGTTTCAAGGTCACTGCCCGCTATGAATAGACTAGGCACGGCATTATTCTAGCTGCAACTTTTACTTTTCCACCCCATCCGCCACACATATAATATAGAAGATAATATAGAAACTCAGACTTCACGTCAGAAAACAGGTCGCAAATCCCTTGGGGATCACCCACTAAGACTAACACAACGCCACTTTCCTACATGTGTTCCTTCCACGGATAAAAAGGAGTACCCAACACGTCAGTGTCATGTTTGTAAACACACGACGAGACGGGAACAAGCAAAGCGAGAATCAGGTTACATGAGCGAGGACTGCGGCGTTGCTTCAGAGAGTATCATACTCTGAAGCAGTTCTAAAAACATGAAACCATCCTGTGTAAATATTGTACATAGTTTTTCATCATTTATTACAAAGGAACACTTATTTTCATCACAAGAAAACTTTTAAAAAATTTGGCGAGTAAAAACTAATTATTATTATTTTAGTAATTTTTAATTATAACTCAAATTAACCCCCTCCCCCCCCCCCCCCCCCCCCCCCAAAACACCATCACTTTTCCCTTCTCTTTTTTATAATGCCTACAAACAATATTAATAACGGTTTGCTTTAAAAACCAACTGCTGCGTTTTTTAAAATAAACATGACAAATTCATATAAAAACTTTAAAAAAAAGTGGTGTTGGGCGGTGATGAAGCGCCAGGATTCGCAACGGTTGAAGGGTTAATACTTATGTTGTATTATGTTGTCTATTATTACTCGCTTTATGGAAGTGAGTAATTTACTTTATTATTATTTCAATTTTACTCTTTAATCATTTCAAAATACATATAAATTATTATTTGCTTTTATATCTTTTTTACTTCTGGTGATTTTATTAATTTGTTTTTCCATTTATTATTATTTTAACTCATATGTAATGTTTTCCTATTTAAAATAAAGTCCCAATACTTTTCATATACGGTACAGGGTGTAAAATAAACCTTTCAGAACTTTGGGATATGATTCCTCGTACAAAACGGAAGAAAAATATTCATAAAACAAAGGACCGATATATCCCCACCATTTTGTTTTTTATACAAAATAATTCATTTCTAGAGAACGGTTTGACTGATTGAGTTCAAACTTGGCATGAAGTTTAACCTAACAATGAAATAGCTAAAGAAAAATAAGCGATTAAATCCAATCATGCGTTTCAAAATGGCAGCGGTTTGAAAATTTCAAACCTAAATTACTAAAAAAACCTGTACATTTTAACAAAAAATGTCAAGACACCTTTTTTGTAGCCTTTTTGATTCCCTATAGGATGGTTTAACTGTCAAAACAATCGGATGAAGGATAATATCTAAGTTAAATAAAATGACAGCAAATGTACATACAATATTGTAGTATTTATTATGTTGGTATAGGATGCTGTGTTGAACAAACCAATTATTACACATAACTTATAAAATTTTCTCCTCAAAATTTTGCACCCTCCTCCTTCAAGTTTCCATTTTTAAAATTTTACTTTGATTTTATTATACCTTTCAAGTCTATCTAGAACCATCCTTATCAACAATGTTAAGGCATCCAAGAAAATATTTATTTCAAAAAAATATTGGTATCTATTTTCAATTTAAAACTAATAAATTTTAATATTTCAGGTGGTGAGACTAATTACCGGGCAGAGTCTTCAACTTCAACAAATCCAGACTTCCTCAGGGCCTACTCTCATAGCAGTCCCATCTCTTCAAGCTTCACCAGCACCAACATCCACGAACCAACAACAACAGTCTACCCAAATTCGCTCGGTTACAGCTCCCTCACCTACCCACATAAAAAAATCTAAAAAGAAGAAGAAAAAGGAAGAAGAACCTAGGCTGGATCTAGCAAATCTTATGAAACTTTCAGGTGGTTATTGTCTTATTTATCAAGATGTAGGTTGTAGAGAAAAACATTTGTACTTTAGAATATGTTTTGGCTATAAAAGAAAAATAGTACACAGTAGAAGAAATTAGGATCTTGTTCAACTTCAGAGCTTTGCTATCTTTGAGAAGCATTTTATACTTTTAGAGTGGAGATTGTAAGAACGATGCTTGAAATTCATTGATAAACATAACAAACATCAAGAAGCGCTAATACAGCATTCCTTCATTGACCTTAGACTCAACAGCTTCTCACAAGCAACCTTCATTAAAATCATTGTGGTAATACTTGAAATCAAATCAACATAAATCATTGTTGATGCATAACCAAATATCAATATCGATTTACTAATAGACCTATATAAACATTTAATTCAAAATATTGAGCAGGACCAACAATATTACTAACAATCACACAGACTATTCAAATGCCTGCATAGAGTCATACAGGCAACATTACTTATACACCAACACAGGACTGCAGCATACTAATGGCATAAACAGTTCAACAGGTTGATTTATAATATATTTAGTGGTATGAATCTTTTATGTTGGTAGGATGTGTATCACCTAGCTCTCGCCATTGGTATGGTGAAAGTATCACCTTACATTCCAGGCAGGTATTTCCTGCTATGATATACATGCTACTGAATGTTCACAAAGGCTTAGCTCAGCTGTAGTTGAAGAATTAAAATTGATTTTGTATACTCTTCAAAATAGATTCTTTGAGAAAATAAAATCATAGTTAGCAGAATGTATATCTAAGAAAAAGACCAGAGGGTGGTCAGTCGGTGGAAGAAGAGAGACTAAAAATAACATCAAAACATATTTAAAATCAAAGGATCAAAAAAGATTAAAAAAAATCAATTTAAAGGAAAATAAAGTTTATAAGGATAAAAAACTAAACTTAACTAATAAATACAAATTCAAAATAGAGTTTAGTGAAAGTTAGTTTTTAAAAATTTTAAGTGCAAAGGCAATTAAGGAGACAAAATAGGCCTAAGTAGCCTATTTTAATTTATATTGAAACACTGTAATGTAATTGGTATATTTAAGAGAACCAGAACATATCCAAGAATTAATCTATAAATATATATAATCTAAATACCACTCACTGACTCACTCATCAGGAAATCTCAGACCACCGAACGGATTGGAATGAAATTTGGTATGTAGCTTCCTCTAGGGCCGTACATGCTCGCTAAGAAAAGTTTTCAAACAATTTGAAATTTTAGGGGGACTTTCTGGGTTACTAAAATCCCCATAACAAATACATAGTATAATATATTTATTGATATATTTCTTTGGTTAATATACAATTAATTTCGATTTATCTATCCGTGCAAAGCCGGATCGGGCCAGCTAGTTAAATTATATATACTTATATCAGAAAAGTAATTATAAATTTAATTAAATCTTTAATAATTAAATACTTAATACAACAAAATTTACCTGTTATCCGTCATGTGACTTCGTTGGCCGTATGTTTATGACGAGTTTCGAAACATATGTTTCATCATCAGATTTTAAAATTATTAAATGTTCACATTACATATAACACAAAAACATTTGACACATAACACACATTTTTGTGACTTGGATACTTATCTTCTTCTCAGGTGGGCGGTCCAAACCTTATGCACATCAGCCTCAAGGGCTTATTGTGCTCCCATGTTAAGGATGTTAAGCCCCTAGTTATCCTTGTCAAGGTCCACTAGCTCTGTGAAACTGTGAATCCTTTTAATGAGGTGGTCCTGGGGGATGCTCTGTCCTTTGTTTAGTTTCCAAAGGTTTTATAACTTACCTGTTCGAGCCTCACGCACTCATAGATCAGATGTTCTGCGGTTTTAGTTAAAATATAACTGAATTTACAAAACTTAACTAAAGTAATAACAATATATGTCATTGTTCTAAAGAAAAGTAATCTTACAAGGTAGAAGTTATAGAAAGTTGTACCATTTTTATTTCATTCTTACAAAAAATCATTAAAACAATGTGTGTTTTGAGCTATTTTTGTACTTATATGTGAATTTTATTTATGTTTTAATTAATACTTTTTTTATTGAAGTAAAATGTAAATAATTTAATTTGTACTATATTTTAGGTATTGAAGATGAAGATGTTGCTCCTGTTTCATTAGCCCAGCCTTCACAACAGCAACAACAAACACAAACTTCACATCATCAACAGCAGCATCATCAGCAGCAGTATGTTCAGTCGCCATCTCCTCGGCTTGTCGTAACACCTCCTCGACCAAACACTCCTAAACAACAACAGTCACAGCTATTGGCTCAGCTGCAAGCACCTTCACAAGTAAATCAAACATGTTTTTAAATTTTAAATTATTATTAGTTTTAAACATGAAATTCAAGTTTTTAGATCATATAATATTCAACAAGGAAAAGAATATACTTGTGTTGAAAAGAAAGTTGCGGCTACCTCTTATTTTGTTATTGATTAGAATAAATAAATGCTGTTAGTGAATTTTTGGATCTGAATTATGTTATGCCCTCTCAGTTAACTTTCGTTATTTCTGTTATTTAAAACCATAAGGTTGTATAAAACAAACTTAATCCATATTACTATTAGATATTTCTTCAAAGATGAGGTAATTTTTTAAAGATAGTTTAACATCCCATAAACACTTCCTATCTCTTAATTTAAATCATTGAGAATACTTTCAAAATAATACTCAATTCTTTCAAAATAAAATGAGAAATGAATCCTATTTTTGTTAATGAGATAATTATTATATTGATATTTTTCTTGTTACAATTATACATGTAGTAGACTCTGCACACCTCTAGAAATAAATAACATTTTCCTAAGTGAGACTGAATAAGAAAGTGAAATTGAAACTTCAATAAAACATCTACTTAATATGCAAGGGCGAGTCAAATATAAACAAAACTTTTGCTCCTTGGCCTCTCAAGCAATCCCAAACTGGCCAGTGCATGTGTTATGAGTGTGGTACAAGCTTGGTAGGCTGTTTCTCTCTATTCCTTCATCAGTATGATGTATTCCTTCATCCTATGAGTAACCAACGAGATCCATCACCTGATGTGTATTGAATTACAATAAGTTTTTAAGAAAGGAAGGCGTTAAACCATTGGACATTTTTACTCGGTTGAAGCCACAGTTTGAGAATGTTGCTTTGTCTCGGAATTTTTTTGGGGGGATTAACGAGAAAGTATAGAAAATGAAAGTCACAACATTAATCCAATTCGTGATTTTATTCATGCAATTTGTGGGTGGTTGATTTTTGGTGGGCTTCTGATAAGCCATGTGTGTCATGCCATCATTATAGAACATCTTGACTTAGAAAATTCTGTGCCCAATGAGTTTTAAGAGTAAAAATTGAAATGAGGTCTGTGATGACCGAGATGCAAGTAGATAAATATGTCATCTCGATCTACGATCTCGAATCGTTAAGGAAGGACAGTTCTGACAGGTGCTCGCCGAATTAACCGATTTGCGTATTAAATTTTGGGTGCTAATAACTTAAAATTATGATTGGCTAATTAGCCACTCCAGGGCTATCGACCCTGGGCGAGGGCTGTTGGTGGTATATTAGGCGAAATATAGTTCTGCACAATTATTAATATAATAAGCAATTTCATCAGGCCTAGTTAGGACGACCTGGAGTGCAACTTTCCATGGTAGTTTTTTAACATTTAGTTTTAAGTTTATTGTATACGGAAATTGTAGGTAGTAATAGCCTCACCAAGGCTGACTTTGGGCCCAGTGAATGTTGGATTTGCAAGGGATGCACAGAATGTAGGGTTAACTCTTTAAAGATCCACATGGGCTAAGTTAGAGTTAGGGTACCTCAAGTTTCAAAATGGCAGGTCGCAAATGGTTTGGGGCTTTGTTGTGGTTCTCCTTCATCTTTTTGGATTATACTGCTTTAAATATTTTTTGTAATTTTGGTTTGTGAAATTTCGTAAATTCTCCATGAGTTGTATACTATTTTTATAATACCAAATATTTTTCCCCCTAAATTTTCTATTGAATCATTTAATTAACCCCAGTCCACTTTAAACATTTATTTCGAATAGGGAGGGCAGAAATAAAAGAGGAATTTGTGGCTTTTGACCTTCCGGTAAGCATTTCAGCTGACAGAAGATTGAAGAGGACAGTGGACAGGTTATGTATGGTAGGCCTAAATCGGCAAATTATTTGTGAGCAAAATGGGTAAGTCTTGTTTCACTAGGCTAAGGCTCACGGGGCGAGAAGGAATCGAAGCGAGAGAGACTCGAACTCGAAGGGATTCCCCCTCCACTCCACTTCCTTCCTCAACCTCAAGTGAATGGGGATTCCTCAACGAGGTGTTTTGCTGTTGAAGCCAGAGAGACTCGAACTTCTGAGAACGGGAAAAATCGAGCGTGACGCTTGAAAAGATGAGTTGTGACTTGTTGAAAATGGAGGTGTTTAATGTGAAATTTGTTGGAGAAGTTGAAAAACCCCGTGTGATATATAATCATACCTTCTAGGAATATATATATATATTATTTAATGCCCATTAATCACATGTCTTAATGATCTGCCAGAATTCCACTTAAGAAGTGTCCAGTTTACTTCTATGTTGTTTAGTGTTTTTTATTCTTTCCTTCTTTTTCTCTTCTAAATAGGTTTATTGTTTACACTTAAATAAGATACATTATTTACAGTCCCTCAGATTACATTTCCGATTCTCCACTTTAATTGTGAAATAACACTTACCTGTCATTTAAAATTATATAAAATATGCCCCAAATCCCTCATTTAAAAATTTCTCTACATTCTCTTAACGATTTAAAAAAATTATTTTTTGCATTGGGTATATTTTCACTATGGCTTTCTCAAGAACGGTTCCCTTTATTTGTATTAAACAGTAGCCTATTGTTCAATATTCCCAACTCGTAGATATATTTTTTCCATTGTATATAAAAAGGCCTCCGCTAGGTGTTTCTGTCATAAAACGAAATCAAATAAAATTTATGCCTCTTGACTATATTATTTTGATTCAGGCAAAACTGATGACCTTAAAGCGAAACCTTCGATAACATTAAATTAAACTACTTATCACTGGTTAGAATGTGCAGAAGAATTACCTCTAAGGGTACTCTAATTCTTGACACATTACCAGCTTTCTCTTTTCTAAGGGATAACCAAGCAAAATTTCATATTCTTAGGCAGTTCAACAGATTTTTTTAAACCCTTGTTGAAAGAAATACTAAATTACTCTCTCCCTTCCCCACCGAGCCATTTTGCCCGACTATTTCCGGAAAGTCTGGCTGCCCTTTTCAGACCATGCTTACAGATTATTGTTTTTCAGTTTCTGGGACCTAATAGGCAATTTTGTATAAAAAAACTTTGTTCTTCAATAGGCCTTGATTTCCCAATCTACTATTGCACAAATTTCAATAATATTTATACAGTTGAACTTGGTTTTAACGGCCTCGGCTAATAAGTCAAATCTTACATAGCGTCTTTTTTTTTTGTCCGGTCAAATCATTATCTTTTACATTATTATAAACCCTTGTTTTAGCGTCAATAAATATTTAACCACTCGGTTGTAACGTCATAAGTCTACAAAATATCAATGTTAAACTTTCAGAACTCGAAAAATATTAGAATTCCCCCTTTCCTTTGATTTCAGGCCACCTATTTTCTCCCTCCTCAGAATAAAACCGTGAAATAAACAATCTACGTATTTTTTTCACATGTAAAACCTGTGGCGGGTCCTATCAAAGTTGGTAGAGGGGGGCGGGGTTCCACTGAAAGCAACACTGCTAACTCTCCCGCTCCTCCTAAGGAACAATTCACACGGTATGCGGTGACAGTTGTGTGCTGTGTGTAACTAAACCCTTGACCTTGCTGGGAAAGTGTTCGACAATAGAAAAGCGCGGCGGCACTCAATCGTATAGCCTGGCGAGACTTTTACGTTGTTGTGATCAGACAGCTGCCCCCTCCCCCCCAGTAATGTTGACACTTTAAAATTGTTGCGTGTTTTTTTAATGTAGTAAGTTAATACAACTACATGTTTTTCACATTAAAACTTTACACATTAACCAATTTTATCTAATTTATAATTGTAGGTGACCTCAGCTCCAATTATTGGGACCCTACTGTACTTTAAAAGAAAAGTATAGTGTTTTTCTTTTTAATAAACGTCATGAATAATGTTTCCAATAATAGTAATACTGTATAGTTGTTTGTCCTTTCACTCAAGGTAACAAAAATATGATTTCCTGTTGGTACATCTTTATAATGTCATTCGGATGTAGCGCCAACATTTGTTCGGTCCCTTCGTTGACGCTATAACCAAGTTCCACTGAATATAACTAGTGGACCCGGCAGTGCTTCGCTATTGCTTGTTTTTTTATTTCTTTATTTAAATAAATATATGTACGTAGATTAAATTAATAAATACAGTTTAGTGAGTGTGTTGAAAAATTCATTTAATTAATTGTGGTTAAAATAAGATTCTTGATCAGGACAGACAGTCGCATGGGTGTTTAATGTCAGTGCAATTTATTTTATATTTGTAGATATCCCATTTTAATTATTATTTAATTTTAAGAGTAGTTATCCCACTTAGTTACTTTGACTTAAGTAATCGAATTGCAAATGGTTTTTTATATCACTTGAAAATAAAAGATACTAAACAATTTTGGATTTATAGCTTTTAGGAAGTTAGAAAAAGTTAAAGGTATTGTTTGTATTTTTTCATGGTCAATAAATGTATATAAAAATAACCCGGTTTATATTTGACTCACCCTCGACTCGTATACTAAAATTCTTTTCAATAATAGTTGGCTGGCAACAAACCTCATTGTATTTAAATGCAATACTAGTCATTTTATACTATAGTAATTTACCAAATGGAATATCACAAATGTATGAAATAATTATTCAACACTTCTTAATTTATAATAATTCTTTTTAATAAAATATGAATATTATTTATCACAAAAATCTATTTTGTCTAGTGTGCTAACCAGGGTTTACGTCTATCACTTGGAGAAGACGGACGAATGGTTGTCCATACAACAACTACACAGGTTAGTCACCAACAAAAAAGCTTTATTTCAACAAAAATACAATTTAATGAAAGCATCACTAATTCAGGTAAGATGAATATATTGAAGTGATTTTGATCTTAAAATGAAGAGGAAAGAGGGGATTTTTTATACACCTTAATAAATTTTGATTAGTGGATCAGCAGAAGTGGTATATCAATTTCTTGCTTCATACAATGGAGCATGTTTGGAGTTTGTTGAGATTAAACCAATGATACACTAAGACACTCATTTTGTCACCGTAAACAATATTCTTAATGTATCTCCAGAAGAATGTCTAATGCAGTGAATTTAGAACTTTTATATTGACTGGAAATTGACCCCTTTACCAATCCAACCATTTGGAAACCGGACATTCAGTACATTTGTTTTTTAAAGGCCGATAGCCCAATCTTGCATACAAATTTCATGGGCGCCATTTTTTGTGTGCAAATTATTCTATTTAAAGTAGGGATGGGTCAATACCAATTTTTTTATTCCCGTTATCGATACTTCGAAAAATCGATTTCTGATTTTCGATACCGATACCTATCAACAAAAAACGGAATGTCCATGGAAGAAATTATTAACGCATAAACACAATTAGCAGTAATTTTATGAAATATTGGCGTTAAAACGTAATTTAATACACCACAGTGAGTTTTCATGAAAGATAATGAAATCCGAATACAATTAGGTAAAATGTATGAAATATCAGAGATAAAACATAATTTAAGTACCACAGTGAATGCCTGCAAAAAATCGATGTGCCAATTTGAACCAAATGTGAAATTTGTGCCAGTTTTATGAACTACCATTGTTGAAATATTATTAAAAATAAAATGACGAATGTCCACAAAAGAATACAACATCCGAATATTATTAGCGCTAATTTTATAAAGCGCCAGCATTCAAACTCAATTTAATATACAACAGCGTATGTCCGCGAAAGAACCTACTCTCGAGAACAATGGAATGTCCGCATAAGAAATTGTTACCTAAATGCAATTAACCAAGTCCAATTTAATAAAAATAGTGTAAAATATTATTTAAAATACAATAGCAAGTGTCCATGGAAGAAATTAACTGGGGTTTTAACTATAATAACACAATGCCATTTAATTTTTGCTAAAATGCTATCATGTTTTTCCATTCATTTTTATTTTTAGAATCGGGCCGGATTACAGGGGATCCGGACTATCAAGGGCCAGTCGAACGAGGTTGTGCTGTAAAATTATTGGTGATGGTATCATCCAAACCTTTCAAAAAATGTTCATCAATGAATATATTAACTGCTTACATAAATAAAAGTAAAGCCTTTGAAATTGAAAACCACATAGATTAGTGTTAATTAGTATTGGTTTGAGAAGCAAATTAATTAGAAATTTTGTGTTTTAGGGAACAACAGGTGTAACTCCAACTGTAGCTGCTTTAGCTCGTAATCAGTTGGCACAACTTTTAGCTGGTCGAGGAGGACAAATATTACAGGTACAAAACAGAAAATCCTACAGTTGTAAAAAATCTAAAAGGAAATAAATCACTTGAAATGAATTAAACAGTGTGTAAACTAAAAGAATTTTAATATTATCATTAAAAGTAAGTTCCTTAGATTTTTAGAAAAATTGAAAAGTTGGAGATGGGAAAATAAACTAAAATTGGAACTCAAAGGAATTTGAATAAGATTTTTTAGGCCTTGTTTAATAATAATAAAATATTTACATTTTTAGGCACTTGCAAATATCAATGTTTGTAACAAATAGCATTGATTTATTTAACTTTAGAAATAACTAGAGAACAGGTTAGATAAACTGAAAATAAATGAAATGGAGTGTTTAAAGGTTAAGGGTTCTAGACAGTGAACTCCTCTTGTCTGAAACCATATGATTCGAATTGTGCACTAATCAAATCGCTTAATGAAATAATGTAAACTAGTTTGTAATAAATACTAATTCTAACTGAACAAATAATAATAATGGCCTAGTAGTAATGAAACCAAAGCTAATACAGTATTAAATGTGTATTTAACTATTACTATTTAGGATTAAATATACATTTACTGATTAAAATTATAAAGTTGGCCCGATTGTTTAGGTCTATGAGTTTTTTTTTTAATAGAAACTGTAGAACAAATAAAAAGTTCACTAATACGTTGTCATATAAAAACTGCACACTGTTAAAAGTTTTAAAGTACAGTAAAATAAAATTTACTGTTGAAAGCATTCATGTCTGTTGTAGTAGAGATTACAGCCAAATAGAATGGAGTTAGCCTCAAGAAATTCAACCCTGTGTAGCTGCTTATAGTCTCTAAGTAGTGGAAACATTAACCTGATTGGGTTTTATGGTTGCATTATTTGCTGGGCCAAAGCTTCTTCTTTACACCTTTATTCTGTAAATAACCTGTCGAGAAGTTGAACGATATTTTATTGTTTGATACACGTGGATAAATAACATCGTTTTTAACAGTTAGGCAGTGAAAATTCAAATTTAAAGATTAAAAAAGGTCCCAAGATTAATTTGTATAACAGCTTGTACTGTAATAATCCAATTTTATGAATTGCACAAATTTAAGAGACAGATCAACTGGCATTTACTGTGTAAATAAAAACCAAAGTAAGAGAGACTAGCTGACCCGTGCGAATATTTCGCATGTTGGCCTACTTACCTGATTTAATTAAGTAAACTACGTTTATTTATTTACTTTGATTTAATTTGATTGATTTGCGTGATAGATTACACTTGCATTTGCATATAGAATGTAAAATATTTAAATAACAGCTGTCATGTTAGTTAAACAGATTGTTAATAGATGGTGCCTTTCATTAGGAACCAAATGAACTATCTAACTAACAGCTGCCATATTAGTTAAAACAGATTGTTAATAGATGGCGCCTTTCATTAGAAACCATAATATGAAGTATAATATACAAAATTTTTAATCAATTTTTGTAATGAAAACATGAATTTTAAGCTGTTTGTCTATTTTTTGTCAATAGTGGGGAACATAAGCTTTAAAATGATGCTTGAAGAATTAAGGGAGGTGTTTTGTTATTGCTTAGC
Source organism: Philaenus spumarius (assembly GCA_018207615.1). Classification (NCBI taxonomy): domain Eukaryota; kingdom Metazoa; phylum Arthropoda; class Insecta; order Hemiptera; family Aphrophoridae; genus Philaenus; species Philaenus spumarius. The sequence continues at coordinate 650,481 of JAGFPH010000051.1, forward strand.
GACAACAAAACACCTTTGAGAAATAATATATAAGGATGGTGTTGATATTGTAACTGCCAACAAAAAAAAAAGATACTAAAATGCACAGAATAGTCAACATTAACAATTGTTAGACTAAAATATTTTTTCTTTTTTTTTTTTTCAATATATTTCTGAATAAATTTTTTAATACAATTATCCTAATGCATCCTAAACATTATTTTAAAATTTAAATCACAATTAATTATAAACATTATTTTTAACATAACTACAAGCAGATAACGTAATTAATTAATTCAACAACGAAAATAAGTTTCATACTCTTAAAATTGAGTATTTGTTTTTTTTAAATGTTAAGTTACATTCTTTAAGTTTAGATGTATTCAAAATCTGATTATAACCTAATTATAAAATGTTAGGAATGTGTTAATTTTTATGTACAAACTAACTTAAATATGATACAAGTTTGAGTTTTTAAAGTGGTGTATATTTCTGAAAAAAATCTTTTATTTAATTGATCGTTAGATTTTTGTTCTTATTTTTATATAACATTATAATAAATAATACATATAATTTTCAGAACAATAGCAGTGTTAGTAACTCTGGAAGTAATGAAGCAGCGTATCTTCAGTCAGTACAGGTAATAAGAAATACCCTTCTCTTTTTATGTTGAAAAACTTTAAAGTTTTAATGTTTAATGAAAACACCCCTGTTATTGGAAAATAATTTTCCAACTTTTTTTGACAAAAGTGACAGAAAATAAATGTTTGAAATAATTCATAAGTTTTTAAATTGATGTGAGTTATGATTAGACATTACAAAATTAAATTTTAGGAAAACGTTAATAATGCACTAGCTGACCCGTGCAAATATTTTGCAAGTTAGGAGTACTTACCTGATTTAAAATGTTGATTTAATTAAATTAATTACGTTTATTTATTTACGATGGTTTATAAACAACAGTTTGTAACTATTTGCGTTGATTTAGTTTGATTGATTTGCGTGATAGTTTTCACTTGCATATACAATGTAAACAATCTAATTAATTGTCATTAATTAGCTGACATGTTAGTTTTTAAACAGATCGTTAATATATGGCGCCTTAATTAGGAATCATATGAAAGATTTTTTAATCAATTCTTGTAACAAAAAAATTAATTTTAAGCTGTCTGTTTTTCGTCAATAGCGAGGAACATAAGCTTAAAATTATGTTTTAATCGTTAATTTTGATGAAGAATTGAGGGAGGTATGGCAATGTCATAAAAAATATAACTTTTGAGAAATAATATATAAGGATACATTTTCTTTTTGACTTTAAATGAGCTTAACTTGTATTCTAGCTTTTACTTATAAATGCTATTAACAACATATATATATATATATACGGTCTTCTTATAAACTGGAACATGATAAAACAATTTTAAAGTTTGCTCTAGATAGGTATCGAAATTATTATAAGTGTCCTATCTGGGAATTTGTTTTTCTGCTATTTTTTGTCTAATTTAATTATATAGCTTAAATAACAACATATCAATATTTGATTATGTAGTTTGTAAACATTGTGCTCATTTTAATAGCCTATATCAAAACAGTGCCGAAATCTTTTTTCACTATAAAAATATAACAATCTTTAAGTCTATAAATATATTATTTTTTGTTGTTTTTTAGACTGTGTTTAACTTGAGTGGTGCTGAAGGATTGATGATGAAAGGAGATGGGATGGCTCTAGGAACACCTTCAGTGGTCTTCAATACAGGAGTAAGACGCCCCACACATGCTCCTACTAGTGTTGTTGTTGCAAATCCCTCTCTGATTGATGCATCCCAACAGAATGGAGTTCGCATAATGACGGATATAAATGGAATTTCTTTACCACAACAATCGCAGTCTGGGCAGAACAGAATACAAATTGTACCTAATTCTGCCGTTGCTCTTACTGAACATCAGAACAGAGTCCAAATTGTCTCTGGTGTTTCTAATGCAAGTGCTTTATCTCTAACTGAGCATCAGAATAGGGTGCAAATTGTATCTGGGGTGCCCAGTTCTAATGCAGTGTCATTAACTGAACAACAAAATAGAGTGCAAATAGTGTCCGGTGTTCAAAGTTCAAATGGGATGTCTTTAACTGAACATCAAAATAGAGTGCAAATCGTGTCCGGTGTCCCAAGTTCGCCAGCAATGTCATTGACAGAACATCAAAATAGAGTGCAAATTGTTTCGGGGGTTCCTAGCTCTAGTTCAATGTCATTATCAGAACAACAGAACCGGGTTCAAATAGTATCTAGTGTTCCAAGTTCTACTACGATGTCGTTAACAGAACAGCAAAACAGGGTACATTTTGTATCTACTGTACCAAGCTCTACAACAATGGCTTTAACAGAACAGCAAAATAGAGTTCATTTTGTATCAAGTGTTCCGAGCTCTTCGACAATGTCATTAACAGAACAACAAAATCGAGTGCAAATAGTGTCTGGTGTTCCAAGTTCACAATCAATGTCTTTAAGTGAGCAGCAAAATAGGGTGCAAATTGTTTCTGGTGTTCCAAATTCTTCAATTATGTCTTTATCAGAACAACCGAATAGAATAGTAGTGTCTAGTGCTCCGAGTGCCACATCTATGTCTTTAACCGAACAGCAAAATAGAGTTCAAATAGTTTCTGGCATCCCTAGTTCTAATACCATGTCGTTAACAGAACAACAGAACAGAGTGCAGATTGTGTCTGGAACTCAAGCTTCATTAAGTGAACAACAAAATAGAGTCCAGATAGTTTCTGGAATGCCGAGTACAATGTTAACAGAACAGCAAAATCGAGTGCAAATTGTTGCTGGTGTTCAAAATTCAAATTCAATGTCACTAACTGAACAGCAAAATCGAGTTCAAATAGTGTCTGCAATTCCCAGCTCTAATTCTGTTGCTTTAACTGAGCAAAACAGGGTGCAAATAGTTTCCGGTATACCAAATTCTAATACTATGTCAATGAATGAACAAAATAGAGTTCAAATTGTTTCGGCTGTACCAAATTCTAGTGGAATATCTTTAGAACAACAAAATAGGGTTCAGATTTTGTCAGGTTGTCATAATTCTAGTGCTCTATCGTTAACAGAACAACAAAATAGAGTTCAAATTTTATCAGGTGTATCAAGTGCAAACACAATGTCTTTAACTGAACAACAAAATAGAGTTCAAATAATTCAAGGCATGACAAATTCAAATTCTATGTCTTTGACTGAACAACAAAATAGAGTGCAAATTGTATCTGGAGTTCCAAATTCAAATTCACTCTCTTTAACTGAACAGCAAAACAGAGTTCAAATTGTGTCTGGTATGCCAAATGCTTCAAATTCATTATCACTTTCAGAGCAGCAAAACAGTAGGGTTCAAATCGTATCAGGTATGACAAACACAAATGCTATATCTCTAAATGATCAAAATCATGTGCACATAGTGTCGGGAAGAACATTAAATGAGCAGCAAAATCGTGTTCATCTTATGTCTGGTGTGCAAACGTCCACAAGTGCTTCTATGACTGAACAGCCAAACCGAGTTCAAGTAGTTTCCGGTGTTCCAAACAGGACTACTATGTCAGTATCTGATCAAAATAGAGTGCAGCTTTTATCTAATGTATCTAGTGGAAGTTCGTTGTCATTATGTGATCCAAGTAGAATTCAGATTTCTTCAAGTCAACCTACTATGTCAGTAAGTGATCATCAGAATCGTATACAGGTTGTTTCGGGTGTACAAAATTCAAGTCATATACTTAATGACCATAATAGAGTTCAGGTTGTTGCTGGAGTACCAAATAATGCATTAAGTGAACAAGGAAGAGTTCAACTGATGTCAAATTCTACTTGTAATAGTGACCACAATAGTGTATCAGTTGTTACCAACCCATCTGACCAGCAGAGAGTTCATATAGTAACTAGTTTGCCTAGTACTCTATCAGAACAAAGAGTGCAGATTGTTACAAGCATGCCATCTGATAACGGTAGACTCTCATTAATAACAACACCAGCTACAGGATTTAATGACCAACAAAGATTTCACATTGTTACAAGTCTTCCTAGTTCAAATTCATTTAGTGATCAGCGTGTACATATAACGACAAGTGTGGCTAACTCGTTGTCTTTTAATGATCGTGTGAAGAACTCTTATCCAGAACAACAAAGGATTCATCTTAGTAGTGCTGTACAAACTGTAGAACAACCTCATCGTTCACAGCCACAACTTATTAGCAAACAGCCAAATAAATCTCCACATATGCAACAATATCCACAGCCTGTTAATAGCCCCCGTTGTAATCCTTCACCTCAGTCTCCAAGAGGGGGTGCTAGTAAAAGTCCTGTTGTTTTTCCTTCCCATAGCCCAGTTGGTTCTCCCCAACAACAGACCCAACAACCTGCTCGTTCTCCTTTTCCTAATAGACCCAATCTAACTGTAGTTACTCAATCGCAACCGTCCTACAATCAATCCACATCCACATCACTACATTCCAATCAGTCCACGGATAACCCATCATTAGTAAATAGCTATCAACAGTTTCCTAAAATGGTTTCAACAGCATCGCATTTAAATCACCAAACAGAAACTGTAAATCATCCCTCTGTGATCACATCATTAGCTAATTGTCAGGCCGTACCTACTAAACCTCTTCAAGCTGTTACAAGACAACCTCCCAGACCAACGACAAATAATGCATCTTATCAAAATTCGTTTTTGGAAAGCATAGCGCAATCTCACCCAAGCCTTGTTATAAATAAATCTCCAACCCCTCCTGTAGCTTCTAAAGTATTTAAACCAAAGAAACAACCCAAGAAATCTGCTGTTGTCAAACCAATGATGTTGGAAGAAAGACAAGGTACGCAAACAACAGGAACGTCTTGTGAGAAGGAACAAGAACCTCCAAGTCTGGTGCCAATTAGTAGCCAATGTGAATCAACACAGTCTACAAATATGGTTCAACGTGTTCAGACCATTCAGTTAACACCGCAAAAACAACAGGTTAGTTACAATTTGAAATAATTTGTCTACTTTAAAATATACAGGTGAATCAGACCACCCGTGCGCAATGTATTGCGATTGAACAAAAAAACTCAAAACTCCAGACAGTAACGCTAGTCGTGAAGCACATCATTGAAAAAGTCTTAAAAAAACAAACATTTTTTGTATTTAAAGTTTGACTTTATCTCTAACCGTTTAAAAAAAAATGGTACCTCAAAAACTTATTTTGCGCACGGGTGGTCTGATTCTTCCGGTATTTAATTTATAACAACTGTGGTAATATAGTAATAATATTTGTTTACTTAAGACTGAAATCATATTTCTGCGACTTTAGATTTTGCTGCCTTCTCTGTTCGTAGTTTAAATACTGATAAATCTAAATAAAATCAATTAAAAAAACTTACAAGCTAAAGGTATTTATTAACAAATTAGGTTATAGAAAAATCAACAGAATTTGAATTGCTTAAATGAACACTAGAATGGATATAAAAGTTACATGTACATGTTGCCTAATTTATTTATAACTTTTTGCCACATTTTTATAAGCTTATTTTATTGCCTTTCTGTTCGTTACAAATTTTACAATCAATTTTAAACCAACTTCCTAATGAGTTATAGTTTAAAAACTGTAAACATAGCTCAGAACTGGAAGACAATGCAATATTAACTTACTTTTTTGTCTGTTAGGTACAAATTTATTTTGCAATTAAAATAACTTCCCGATGAGCTAGAGACTTAAGACTTTAAACATAACTCAGAACTGGATGACAATCCAATATTAACTCGCATATACAAGACTAAAAATCTGAAAATTATTATTTAAATAAAAAAATTTTTTTAACGGACTAAAAAGTATAAAATAATTTCTTCTAGCCCGATACAGATTTATATCAGATATATATACAGATTCATATCAGATTGTTTTGAAAATTTGTGATTATGAATATTTAATAGCTATGAAAATACTTTTAAGATTTTTAATGAAAAACATGGGGTGCATGCAATAGATACAATAGAGTCCCAATATTTCGAGTTGAATGGGACCGAGAGTACCTCTGATTGTGAAAAACTCAAATTACACAGAATATGTAGAGGTTAATATAAAACTACTATTTATAGTCCTCGTATCTCCGAAAAAATTAAAGTTTTATTAAATATACACTCTTTTGTTATTGAACACTGAGGTAAAAATAGTATATTTCACATCTAGTGGGAAAAGTATGATTTTTCAGATGCGAGTTGCTGAAAAGAACATATTCCCACGAATTTTGAACACTATTTTTCACGATAATACAGCAAAAAATTATTTGATACAACAGCAAAAAATATGATTATTAACATTTATTTTATTTACATTTATTTTTCTTCGTACTGACTCACAGGGTCTTCTTTCCCCGCTAATTTTTCCAAGCCCGTTCCCTTGGCAGTGGTTTAGCTAGATAGTAGAAAGGGACAGTGGAAATCTCGTTAATCCATTCATGCGTGTCTGTTTTAAACAGATGGGCATTATTTCAATATTGTATTGTTGTAATCAGCTGATTTATCCTCACTAGTGCGGATATGACGAACTTTACCCGGCAATATACGCAATAGAAAAGCAACTGATATTCCAGTAGTATCGTGAAAACTAATTTTATACACAGAAAAAAATAGAAACTTACTTATTAAAGAAATCATAAATAGTTTTTTGTTTAACTACACTGCAACGTTTACGAGCTGCGATCTCACGCCAGGGGGATACGGCAGTGCCGGGAAAAGTTTGTTTCGATGTTATTTTAGTATATACAGTAGAACTTGGTTAATTCGAATGTTTTTAATTTGAAATTACCGTTAATTCGAAGTTTCGGTTCGGTCCCTTGAACTTTATATGATATCAATGTAAAAAAATTATCTACAATTCCAAGTCAACTTCTTTAATTCAAGGTTTTTTTTTCAACACTAAAAATAAAATTTTGTGCTGTGAAAGGCATTGCTGGATAAATAGGTCACTGTTTGGTAGAAAGGGGGCAGAACTTGCGTGTTTGTACACGTATTGCAATTCTAGACGGTAGGCTACCGTTTTCCAAGAATTTTGCCTTCCGAGAATTCTCTAGGTACCGATACTGTAGTTTGTCATTCATGCTCTGCCTAATCTCTGTCTGTTGTTAAATCTCGACAAAACCTTTTGTAAACAGAACAGAACAATCATATTGTTTATTCACACTTGTACTGCGCATAACTCTATTTCACTTATATGAACAACGTTACGGTTATCTCCCCCCCCCCCCCCCCCCAGCACCTTTTTACCAGCGACTTATTGTACCAACACTCTTGTCACAGATTCATTGGAAAAAAAATTTCTCTACGCAGCAAGAATGTGTCACAATGCGTGGTCACATTCAATGCTATTTGTGGCTCGAATTACTTGGAACCTCGGATTATCGAGACTCGAATTACCGGGCCTACTGTAATTGATGCATGAATAGTTCAACTAAATCACTAACATTTTATTGCACTGCAAATGATATAAAGTGTTATGTGAGTTTTCTCACCGGCAGCTATTCCCTATTTATTATACAGGGTGTCTCACAACTATCTACCAAACTTTACCATGTTATTTAGCAGGCCAAAACTAGCAAATAACACAATATAAAATGTGTCCTATCTTGCTTAATTTAGAAGTTGTCTGTATGCGTTTTTTTTACTATTATCTGATTAACGGTTTTTTAAAAAATCATGAAACTCAGCATGCATTTTTATCATATTGGTTTACACAAATGTGTAAACTTGTATTTTGCTGAAGTTATCCGTTTCAAGATGGCGGGCGGCAGTTCAAACTTTTCACAGTTAAATATCGAAAAAATGTTACGATACAAAAAATGTAGACAATTTAAAGACAAATCTAATGGTGTATCTCTTTATATCATTGAGTGTTTACTACTTCACGGAAAGTGATAATTTGAACTAATTTCAGCCAGAATTATTGCATTTTCTCAGTTATCCTTAACTCAATGATAAAAAGAGATATACCATTGGATTTGTCTTTAAATTGTTTGCATTTTTTTATATTAAAATTATTTGTAAAATCTTTAGTTTTTAGATATTTGACTTTGAACCGCCATCTTGAAACGGATAACTTCAGCAAAAAAATTGCACATTTATGTCAACGAGTATGATAAATACGAATCCTGTGTTTCATGAATGTATCTTAAACCGTTCATGCGATAATAATAAAAATTGCAGACAACTTCTAAATTAAGTTAAATTAAAATATGGCACATGTTATACTGTATTATTATAGTTGCAAGATACTCTGTATATTGCATGTTTTCACAAATGTTTTTCATTTTAAATCTTACAAGTATTTTCATAGCTTTTAAAAATTCACAATCATAAATTTGCAGGACAATCTGATATGAATCTGTATGGGGTTATAAATCTGAATGGGGGGGGGGGGGGGGCTAAGAGAAATTATGTTATACTTTATAGTCAGTTTTAAAAACGTGGTATATTAACAATATCTTTTTTATTTAAATTATTATTTTCTTGTAACTGTCTCAAAATAATTTGACTCTTGTAGCGATGAAACCAGCTGCTTTTACTTTTCAGCTAAGATTGGTATCTAAACTACGGAAGGGCAAGTATGACCACCGGGCATTTGAAGTTCTTGCATAGAATCATGTAAAACCCCTCAACAGAATTCCAAATTCAGCTTTTTATAAAAAAACAATAACATTTTTGTATTTGTTTTATTTAACCCTCCAAGTGCTGACTATATTGCTCTTTAGTGCTAAGGGTTTTTTGGTTCCTTGCATGCTTATTAACTAAAATCATTATAAAATACTCACTAACAGTAAAGTAAGACTTATTATATATCATTTTAATCACAATTACATGATCTTTACATTAAATAGCTTTAACAGGCTTACCTTATAATTTTTATACTTTTTTTTGTTGACCAAAGTAGAAATAAAAAAAAATAAATTTTTTGTGTTCTAAAACTCTCACCAAAATATGTAAAAAAAAGTAATGTAGAAAATTCAATATAGCCAAAAGTTGCACAATTTTATGGTGAATAGAAATATATATAACACTACTACTTTGCTGTAAAAAACAAACTTTTTGTCCATAAAAAAATTTTTTTTTTTGCACAAAGAAGAAAAACTTGCCTCTAAAGATATAAAAGTACTGTCTAGGCCCAATATTTATGGTTTTAATTTGTTATAAAGGAATAACACACACATTATATACAAGAAAAAAAAGAAGAAAAAAATATTTACAGTTCAAAGTCTCTAAAAATCACTATTTTCAAACGCACCTCTATAGCCCTTAAATTGCTAAGTTCACTCATAATTACTTAAAAAATAAATAAACATTTACAAAAACAAATAAAAATAAACTGATCAAAACTAAAAATGAATAACAACTAGTGGATAAACAAACAAAATCCGAGTTTTGAGCTTCTATCTACGCGTAGGCCTACTACACGACTATATACCGTGTATAGATACTTGATTTGACAATTCTGCCGAAGGTTTGTTTGAGTTGATATCACTATGAAACTCTGAATTATAATAAAGTGACTCTTTCCAAACACAAACATACATAGAAGTATCCGATTGTATTAAAAATAGCGGCGTCGTACACATTTACAAAATGTGTTGCGCAAACATAGCATATGCGATGTTAGCACCGTAACGCGACTTTTATACATCGCATATCGACATTAGCACTTGGAGGGTTAATTGCACAATGTACACAAAACGTATTATAGGGAATACAACATGTTTAACCAACTCCTATTAAAAAACCATTTGATTTTTCAGTGAGAGGAGAATATAGAGTAAATTTGAATGAAGATTGAAAGCATAGAAAAAAATTTGCATTTTACGTGGACTGCCAATCAGTAACACCTAACATTATCTGATTTAGATGCATTCATTTTAGTTATACTTCTTAACTTAGGGGGTACTTTTTTCTACTGTCCACCTTATATAAATACCTGCTCTAGACCAAACGAAAGACTTAATATTTTTAATATATGAATAAAGTCGTAGTGACTCATACCGACCAGCTGATATTTAAAGCAGCATTAGTTTAGTCGCTGTACATTCTTGTAATTGGCCTCCTCTGTAAAAACTTTAAAATGAACCTTTGTTTGACTTCAGTACTACTATTCAGTATTATAAAATGAATTACAAATATATATTTTTTTCAGCACCTTAAGCTTGTGCAGAACCAGATATCTGCATTGAGTAACAAGAAATCCAGAACTCCTGGGGAGCAAAGTACCTTACAAAGGTTGTTTCTTGAACAGCATAAAATACTGTTTTCTGGAAAGCTGATCCCTACTGTCCCTGGACAACATGCTCAAGGAATAACTTTTGTAAGTTACAGTTAGTTTTTAATTTGTTAAATATTCTGTAGATAGAGAGGTTACATAAGGAGTTCACAAGTTAACAGGATAGTTCTAACAAGAAAAAACTCAATATTACCTCGATCTCGTCGACAAAAATAAATAAATTTAATTTCTCAAATGTTCTTGTCTCAATTCAGTCACTAGTTATTTGCTTCTTTTTTTACGACTTTAGTTTTCATAAAATATTCTAGTTTTTTTACACATACATGTTTTTATCAGAATAAAAAGAAGAGATCAGAAGTCTTTTGAAGATAGGAAGTGATTATGGCTTAGCTGCAATACTTAAATGAAATGACCTTTTCTTTGAATAAATATCTAACTGTAGTTTGGTATGGATTAAATTTGTCTTATATAAAATATTTCACATATTCATGCATTGATTTCGTCCCATCATGAATGTGGAAAGTCGTCCTGCTCATGAGTCATTTTCAATCTCCTCTCGTCCATCTTTGAACCATTTAAACCACTCAAAAACCTTAGTGGGTAATTAACATCCATAACCATATCCTTGTTTTAACAAAGTATCAGAGTTCTGTGGAGGATTTTCTTAGTTTCAAGATAAATTTCACATTAAAGCGTTGCTCTTTTAAGCATTTTTATGGTGAGCTGAGGATGCATGATCTCCGATACGAACAAAGGCCCAACTGAGGAGTCGGCAGTCAACTCGCCAGTAGGCGTGGTAAGAGGGGATATACAACATAACATCCTGAATAACATTTGACCTTGAAGGAGCTGTTTGCCTGTAGGAAAATGTCCGGTTATTGTTTATCCATTTCTCGTATGATGAAATATTGACCTATGCAATATACAGAAAGTGTTTTCTTAAGAAGACTGACACCAGATCATACAGATATTTATTTATTAAAATAGAGGTAACTGTTACGAGCGAAAGTAATTCATTGCAATTAGATTGAAGTAAGCCAAATAGGGAAACAAAATTTAAAGCTTTTGTTTTACTTTTGGTCAATCACATGATGGGGGTTCTTGCAAACTAGAACCATTGTCAGCAAAAGTTCCTGTCATGGATTGGAGTTAACAAGAAGTACAGTAATCAACATCTTTTTTTAAACTTGTTTCAGTAAAACTTTCCCTCCTTGGCTCCCTTTGGGCCTACATTATTTTGTATATCTCCTAAGTCTTCCTACAGAAATGTTTACAAAGAAATTATTCAACAACTCTTAATATTAGTTCTAAGGAACTGACAGGCGCATTAAAGGATCTTCACTTTATAATATGTAAGGATATCAATTTAAAATAATAAGTATGCCTTGATATGCTGTAATGTTTTTAATAATACAAAATGCAAAAATATATGAAAAATAAAAGTTTTATTAAAGTAAAAAAAATTTATATTTTTAAATTATGTGTGATGACAATTTATTTAATTTATATTATTATTATTATTCAGAATATTTCACTTCATTTAAATAAAAAAGCAAAAACAACTCAAAAAATTAACTCACCTTAAAAGTCCAGATGTATTAAAAAACACATGTGACTCAACTTACAGTTTATTCAAGGTGGTCAACCACAGATTTTGGACCATGGCACAATTGATCAAATTTCCATCAACACATTTATTTCGTATCAAACTGTATGACTTCAGAGTCACTGATGCTTCACCTCCCAATCCGCCTAAAGTATTACATCTGGACTTGACGCGTTCTTGTTTTACCATACCTATTAAAAATTGAATTATCCTATTTTTTTAAGGTTCAATCAATGTAAAAGTACGGAACTAATGGAGAATGGATTACAGCTGATTTTTTTAATTGTTTATTTCATCATAATGCAAAAATTACTCAAAGAAAAATTCAACAAATAAATTGTATTCTACATACATTAAGTCCAAAAATATTGAAGTAACGAAAACAAAATTTTAAGGAAAGAAAATGCAGACAATTTATGAATAAAAGAAAAATTAACAGCTAAACTTATTCTAAATACTTGCTTTTTAGTTGTAAATTTGTAAATTATTTCTTATTTTCTATAGTTGTATTGACCATACTTTTATAATGGAGGATCGCTAATCTAATTCACCTTATTTTTAGAATGTATGTGTTTCTCTCTTAATTAACATTAGTAAATTTATTTTTATGTAAGACATATTTAAAAAAAAATCCATCTGTTAAAATTTGAGTATTAGTAATTTTTTATGTTGTTAGGCAACTAAAATAAGTTTGCAATTAAATTTTGTTTAGTGCTGAAAATAAATAAATAAATAGTGTCATAACTATCGTTATTATTGCAGGTTTCTACTCCTGTAAGAGTAATGCCAACGCCAGCTAGTAGTCCCCGAACATTTCCTCCACCACCTCCACCATTACCTACAGCATCTAAAGCAACCTCCCCTCTTCATGTTCAGGTAAGGCTGAAATGCTACTTGTTTTCAAATATATCGTAATTTGTGCTACTATAATTTTCATTAAGATGAAAATTCAGAAATTGGACTGAGGGGGATAAAATGGTTCCAATAATTTTTTTTATAAATCTTTGAAAACCCTAGTTTTAGTATTTCAAAAAAGGTGAACTTGATTAGTTTTCTCTTATATAAGTTTTTAAAGGGAAAAGATTTAACCTTGTTCCTCGTCCGGATGAGGACCCTCCGTCCCTGGGACACCAACTTATTATGGGGCACTAAAAATCTTTTAATCGCAATAAAACAAAAACCGTTGGAAAGGAAATGATTTAAACTTAAATTTTTTTCTAAATCGTATATTTACATTTGTAATCATCGTTTTAAAATTTTAAAGCTATTGGTGCGCGTGAAAACACAAAGAAATTACTCAACTTTGTCACTTCTTTAAAGCTCAATATCGCTCGAAAGAAATATTTTGACAATAACATAAAGATACATTTGGATTCATCAAGATTTTAATTTTCTAAAACTGCCTTCCAATCAGACGTCACTCTTAAAGTTTCGAAAATATAAAGGTTTCTGTAAACCCTTGCAATTGGACAGTTTTCAACCAATAAAACAGCACATTTGAGTTTGAGATATCTGTTCCAATTCGAAATATTTGTCTGAATATGTTTATATATATTTTAGACCAGCAGCAGACAGGAGGGTACTGAGGAGATGAGTGCTCGGCGAGTGCATGAGCGGACAGGGTGCGGGTTTAAGCCCCACCCATCCGTCCCGGGGACGTCGGTCCGGACAGAAGGTTATTGTAAAGAAGTATTCATCTTTTTGTACATTTTTACTAAAATGCTATATACTTCGTTCAGTATTTAAGTTCCTAATCAAAACATAATATAAATGAAAATCAATTGTTTAGACAGATAATGGACTTCAGACGCTGATTTACTGACATTAAATCCGATTACTTGAATTTGCTATTTCAACAAGTGTTATTTTGTTATACATTGTAAATTAATTAATTTTTATAATTTTTCAGGTTGGAACTCAAACAACTTGTGAACCTTCTCCAAGTCCTCCAGTTGCTACCTATTCTGCTCCTATTCAATATCCTAACCGTGCAGCTATGTAAGTATTATGAGCTCTTGTACTTATACACTTTCACTCAACTCTTAACTCAGCCTTGATGGAATTTTAAGATGTTAATTTTCAGTTTGGCTTCAAAACTAATGACCCCATTCATCACCCAACTTTAAAGCTGGCTAAAAGGCCTCGTGGTTTTTTTTAAGTATTCCAGTTATGTTAACAGCTGTGTAGACAAACATAAAAGCTTCTGTGTAGTGATTGGCTTAGTTGTGTACAAAAGTTTTATAAACTAAAATTGGTTATTTACTAACTTGTATATTACTTACTTTAAAAAAAAAAAATTATTTTGTGTTTGTTGTTATTTTGTAAAATTTTTCTTATTTAATTTGCATTTTGAAGTGCAATATTATAACTATAACTTGCCTAAATTTACCCTCTTGAATCTTATATCAAGAAACAAGTAATTACGACTGGATAAAGATGTTCTAATTAAACTGATTCTAAAACTACTGGTGTTTATATAAGTTGTCTATTAATTAGAGTGGAAAGTTGAAATTAGAAGTATCCTATGTGACAAACAGTTATCTTGGCTTAGGCTGCAAGTAAAGGTGTGCAGTAAACCAAAAGTCTTAACTTTATAAAATTTGTCATTAAAATAAAAATAGGCTACAAATTTCCAAGTCGACCCTCTATCTAGTTATTTTTCTTTACTTTCAGGTACTTTTTTTACTACTCACGCACATTATCATTTAAACGTCTATAGAATGTAATCTATTTAGTAAAGTATATACTAGTAGTATAAATTTTCTTGTTCTTTACATAGTTTGATTTTTTTAAATGTAAACAAAATTTGCGTTATGAAAAAACTACTTTGGTACGGGTAAATGGAAAAATACCAAATATTTTTATTATAAATCCAAAATATGGAAAAAAATAGTTCTTTACAAGAAAAAATAAATAAAATTTATTTATTTTTTATAAGTTTTTGGGAGAAAAATTTGATAAAAATGTCTTCTACGTATTCAAAAAATTTTAAATTAAAATTAGTTTTTTCGCGAGTAAATTTACAAAACTAAATAAAACATTTCCAAAAATGCCTAAAATGAAGCCTAATTTATATATAATTATGTATATAATATATAAGCCTGTACCTGGAAAAACAACGAAACTCACCAAACACCGAGACAATTAAAATGATAATAAGCTAGGCCTGCTCTGATCACCTGAAAAAACACATTTGTAATTAGTTCCAGTGAAATTTCTCTCATGTTTTATATAATTAACTATATTTATTCACTTTACATAAACACTTTAATCAAAAACTCACCAAACACACTAAAACAACACAAATTACTCAAAGACTGACCATCGCCAAGTATAAAAGGCTATTCTAAGCCAGGCAAGAACGTTAAAAACTGCAAATTCGTCAACTTCATAGGTTTCAATATCATCCAATCACTGTTCAAATCTTATCAATTCTGATATCATTGTAAAGATAATTTCATTAAAAATCGATTTTTATATAGTACTTACTTAGTTAATACTAATAATCGATAATCACTGAAAACCAATCGATACATACTGGTACTCTTTGCCAGAAACTGCCTATGTAAGGTTAAACATAAAATCTGTAACTTTTCGTTGCTTGAAGGCAGTGACAATCAGAAAAAGATTTTAAAAGAAGAAACTCTGACCTATGCAATGATGTAATCAACATCTTTCCAAAACAAAATTTACCCATCGAAAAATGAGTGAGAAAACATGTGTTTTTTCTTGTTCTCTCGGATAACGCAAACTTTACGTCATTTCAAAATTTCATTTGTGGTTTTGTAAACTTTTTACATAATTATGTGTCGTAAAGTAATAAACCATATACCAAATTAATCTTTTTATACGTCCTGAATACATTGATATATAATATGACTTATTAAATATTACTTTCGGTGTACAAAGTTGAAAACAGCATGTTAAAAGAGTATCTTTGCCTACTACTCTTTGCCGATAGAAGGTTATTATTTAATGGACTAATTTTGTAAGCAATTATAATTAAAAACATTGTTTAAGGCAGAGTCTCTCAACCTTTCAGGCCCTGCCCCCCCCCCCCCCTCCATTCCACCAGTTCATATGTGGTTAATCCAAGTAGTACAATTGGAATTTGAAGCTAGTTATTAAATGAAAATATAGATAATTTCACACAGAAAATTTAATATTACTTCACATAACTTTATTTTGAACATTTTCAGAACATATGAAATCAAAGAACTAAATACAAATTTATTTGAAGTAATCTAGGATCTTAGGTTGGCTTGTAATACCAGTCATTTTCACAACATTAATGAGCTGTTTGTCCTTGATAATATTTTGAATATTTAATTTTTTTAATACACTCACGCCTCCCTTGAAATTCTTCTACGCCCCCCAGGTTGAGATCCCTTGATTTAAGGCATGAAAATAAAAAATAATTATACCAAGCTTGGTGTAATTATTTAAATATGTCTTTAAAATTTTTATGAAAACTTATTTGCACATAGTAGACTATGCTTAAAAGGTGTATGGACAAATATTACTTTAGCTATTTCTTTTGCGCATTTAGGATAGAACAACAGCTGCGAAAAGACAGAACCGGTGCTACAGCTCCAGATTGCAATACTCCGTTTGCTGGTACAAGTGATGCTTGTAAAAGATTAGTACGTTATCATTGTCTCGATGAACCTCTTCTAAGCCACAGGGATTTAGAAAAAGCTGATGAAATTTTTGAAGCAACTGCTCGACACTTTTTAGATAAAAAAACACAGATGCTCAACAAATACAGTTATTTATTGCTTATGGAAAGCATGGTAAGAATTTATCTTTTTTCCATGTCTTGGAAAAGTTGGTTTTATTTTGTAAATTAAATAGATTTTATTGGCAAGAACAAAGATAATATAAGTAAAGATTAATTAATCAAATATGCAATATTAATTATTCACATTAAACTCATTTATATTCTTGTGATTATAGCCTTATTGTTTTGTTTAATAATTATTAACTACCTAAAATTGATGCTGTCGAATAATCCTTATGAAATTGATTTTTCATATTTGTTCACTTACACACGACGCATTTTGACTTTTTGTGTAGTCATTATCAGATGTCATTCAATAAATTAAACACAACACAAAACAGATACATTTAAAATTACAAATACACGGTTAACACACAGCAGATGATCTTTATGGAAGAAGTTGAATGCCCACTAATAAACCCAAGTTGGATCTCCAGCATTTGGAGGTAGTATTATTTTTTCGTCGGTATATTAGAATAGATTTGTCCATCTTCGAAGTGATTTGTATAATGTATAATGATTCGAAAATGGTATGAGAATGGAATTGTAATTTTTGTTGTGCAGGTGTTTGGGATCGGATTTTTGCCATTTGAATGTATAAAATTCGTCTATTCCATTCATTAGAAGGCCTTTCTTTCTTGTAGAAGGTGACCTGCTTTTTGGATTTTATTTTGTTGCTAACTATAAGTTTGGGTGAATGATTGTGTTCGTTTAAATGTGTTTTGACTGGTTGGTCCTATGTACACAATGTTCTTATGTTTAGATCGAGAATTCCATTGCATTAAACTTCATAAAGGCTGCTACTGAATTGGTTGGGATTTGTCTTTTTGTGGTTTTAATATTAGTTGTTTTTTTGTTTGCTAGGTCGTAACCTAATTTCTGGAATATAGTGCTCCAGGTTTCTATTGTAGTCAGAGGCAATTTATTTGTGTTTGAGGCAGTTGTCTACGTCAGTTTTCTTCTTTTTGTTTACTTCTTTATAATATGGAATATTATAGAAGTTTTGTTACCATTAGATGCTATGATCTTAATTACATATATTTATTTCTTGTTTGCAATTTTGTGAATTGATGGAAATGTTTAGAAGTCTGTGTATGAAGCTATTGCAGACAGTTCATTTTTGTTACATGGGGTGATTAGAGGTGGCAAGAAAGGTAGGGTTAGTTTATTTATGATGTAAGTTTTCAGTTAAACTGTGTTTCTATTATGATTTTGTTTCCCATAGATCTAAGAAGTTTAAGCTTTGTTCAGATTTTATTTCACCGATAAACTGTTCGTTAGAATGTGCTGTTTAGGAAGTTCTGTAGAAAAGTGGTCTGTCATTGATTTTCGTTTAATAATATGATGTCATCTACATACCTATAATAATAAATTATTTTGTTGTGGTGCTTATTGGATTCTGTCCGTAAGGATCGTAGTTTCAATGTGATTCAAAAATATTTCAACCATAATGTTGGATAGCGGCGTTGGACATACTATGTCAACAACAATTTAAACGCAATCTGGATCACAATCCAGATTTTGATACCAGCTAATATCTCATCACAGCAATAATATCAAGTAGGCAACTTTTTAAACCATGGGGAAAAAATTCTAAAACCTTATCTTGCGTCCTGCTTCAACGTTCAACCACTGAACACAAGTTCTATTTTTGTTAGATCTAGTTTTGGTAAAATCATATGACAAATTTTAAATGAATGCAAAGAAATTTTTGTAGCACTTCAACACAAGAAAACAAATCATCCTGACATTAGGTATCCAACAAAAACGCAAACTACGCTTCAAAACCAACTTAAGTAATTATACATCTTTACAATATTAAACATATTATAGCAAATTTTATTTTCAAAGCCAAGGACTAGTCCGTATTTGTGTTGTGTTTAATTTATTGAATGATTTTATAATGACTGAATAAAAATTCTAAACGTATTATGTTGTAAGTGAACAAATAAGAATAATTAAAAATTCCATAAGCATTGTACACCAGCATCAACAATTTTTATGCTATTATATATGTATTTGTGAAGGTATATATTTATTTAAAGTATGCTGATACGTTGTTGTACAACTTTGTGCAGATTTAGTTTAACCTTCATGCAGATTATAGTTTGTTACTTTCAATTTTACTTTATAGAGAAATTACTTTAATCAGATTTACCATCATATTTATAATTTGGTAAACCTAGAATAGGTCATTATTACAAATAACGGGATACACAATTTGTTAATATAAAAACACTGGCCATTTTTGTGTGAGAATTTTTAAAACCTATAATTTAGAAAAGTTGATGAAAACCAGCTGTTTTGGTGCTACTTTTCTTACATTTAAAGTGTGCAATGATTAATTGGCTTCAATAATTAATGAGTAAAAGTTTTTTATCTAAAAACTTGTCCCATTTTTGTAATGACTTAATTTATTAACTTATTAGCTGTAAATTTAAAAAACTATATTAATAATTAAAAAAACTATTGCTAAAAAAATTATAAATTTTACTTTAGAATATTATATTTCATATTTAACATAATTTTAATTTGTTATAATAATTATGTTCTTCTTTGATATTTTTACAGAGACAAGTACAAACAAGTGAGCTAATAATGTTAGGTCGGATGTTTGTTAGCGATGAAACAACACGACTCGAACAACTACGTCAAGAAGCGCAGGCACCAGTAACGCAACAATCTGCAGAATCAACACAAAATCAAGCACAATGTAATCCACAAACTCCACAACACTCGAATACATCACCAGGTAAAGAGGATGATTTTAAATTACTCTGATAAAAGAAATAGTTTTTTTTTTTTTTGTAATTGCAATAAACTTAGAAGTACCTACAGGAAAACATAAGTATTAGAGTTATTTCACTGTACAAAACTATAGAAAAACACCGATTTGAACTTCCAAACAAGTAGATGTAAACAGGAAAAAAATTAACCCACATTATGTTAGAAAATTATATGGTTTTAAGGCAGGGACATCTTATGGCACACTTTGTTATGCATAATTTCCTTTCAGCAATGGAGCCAAAATAATTGCAATTCAGAAAACACAATTTTATACTCGATTTCTTAGCTGTTTGAAATAAAGAATTGAGACCCATTTTATTCGATTTCGTGATTCAGTAAATTAAACATTTTAATATCATATCATGAAATCCGTAATTTTTGTTGGTCAGTTAAAAATCTCTTATCTGAATATAAATATATACCGGTATTACGTTAACAATGAAAATGTAGAATTTTAACGTACAAATTTTAGAGGTTAAGAGGATGTAACCTTATGGGCTACATAAATCAAATATAAATAATATAAAATTGTTTGAACAAAAATTTCAAGTCAAAAATAACAATTAATAATAATTTCATAACCTCAAAATATTTCTACGTTCCTAAATGTAAACAAACCTGACGTAACAAGATAGCGGTTCACAGCCGACTTGAAGAAGATTCTTATCCCACATTTTTTATATCATCTGACGTCAGAGTCATAGATTAATTTTTCAGCAGTTAAATCGCCTGGTCACTTGCGCTTCACAGATTGACAATTCTGTCATCTGTGAAAGCACAGTTTACCTCCAAGCTTTGCCGCTAAAACCATCTATGTCCTACATCATATTACACTTATTACAAAATATTTTGTTTATTCTATTATAAAGTTTGAGTTCGATAACTGTGGAAGTACTTTTAATATTACATCGTGGGTTAGGCGATGATAACCACCCAGGTTTTTCGCCTTACATCGTGGATATTAATGGAAGCTGGACATCGTGGACATGATGGCTGACTTGGACTGTTTAAAAAAAAATGATACATGTAAAAATAGATACAAAATTGCATATTAAAAAATATTAACATATTGAATCTCTGAAAATACATGAAATAGATATATACGTTACAAGTAAGGTAACTGCTTCTTTACATCTTTCGAAGGGGTGTTTGTACAAAGAGGCGAAGCTGAGTTGTATAATCCTCTGAGTGATGTAAAGAAGCAAGTTATCACCAGGGGTTTACTCGTAATTTTCCAGTACCTGGCTGCTGCCGGAACTGAACAAAAATACTTACCGGGAAAATTTTGAAATTTTCACTTCTTAAACTCCTATTTTACGTATCTTTGCCGAGTTCCCTTAAGAGCTGTTTAAGATAACAAGCTGAGACTCAGCATAAATGTTTAAAATATATATTTTAACTCCTACGTCAAGTTTCAATTCGATATATTAAAATTCGGCCAATTTAGAATGAGCCAACGCTTCATATATGAATAAGATGTCCCCTTTTAGTGATTTCCCCTGCTGCAAATACATACTTGCATTATCGAATTTTTTCCAGACAAACCATTGCTCGGACGAAATAAATACATATGACCTTTTTTGTTGAAAAATACCTCCCCTACACGGTGGTATTTTTTGTTTTTCTCTATCTCCATCCCAGCTCGAAATATTAAGGATAATCGAAAAAAAAATGATAATGGATTTTTTTTTCGACTTTGGGAAATCGATAGAATGGTAAACTTTTTTTATGTTAATCTACATACTTAAATGTACTTATAAAAAAAAAAAAATCAGCCGTATTGTAAATTACTGGAACTTTTGGTCTAAATTTACCCCTACCGACTGGCCTAAATGTTTATTTTTATGAAATGAAATATTCAAGTTAAAGTGTATTTATTATTTATAAAATGCCTTTCTGAAACAAAAATAAACACTAAACTTAAATGTAATCAAACATATTTTCTAAGGCATTTCAAAATTATCAGAAAATCTGAACTTTATTTACAATATGGAAAAAAATTAATTAAAAGTATCTGTACTTTGATATAGGAAATTATGCAATGTAATTCTTTCACTTCAATAAACACTACAAATAAAGTCAGAAAAGGATAGATGTCAGACATCGTTAACGAAAAATTGTTTAACACATGAAATTTAAATTCTTACTCTGAGTCGGTCACAGCAATGTCGTGGAAAGAGTTGCAAGTATATTTCACAGATTTTTAAATGAATTTTGCAGGTAAACTGAGAGCATAATGAACATGTTACAGTTGTGTAGTTGTTCTTTGCTCTACTACACAAGCACCAACGCCCTTTCTTTTTTCTTTGAGGCTGATCATCTTCTTGCTCAGTTACCATTCTTGGCAGCAGTTTATTTCTAATTGCTGTTACATGTATAGGAAGGGACGAAATCAATTGCCTCTTTTGAAGGTGAGGTTTCATTAGTGAGGTTGCTAAATTTGTCAAAACTACTCGTCTGCATTTGGGTGCCACATCAGGGACTGATCCTTGCAACAATATTTGTGAGTTTATACCACCAACGTTTAACAATGCATAACAAATAGTCATTGGCCATCTAGTTGTTCTCCTGGTCACTGTGTAATTACTGCAAAGCTGATCAACTGTATCTGGTTTTTTAGATTCGGGATCAACTTTTCCATCATCATGCATAGTACTAAGTAAAAGGACGCACTTACTTTTATGCGGAACATAGGACACTAAAGTCACATCTTCTTGAAATCCAAAAAGTGATGATCCTACTTATTTTTGTTTCGAAGGTAGAAATTTATTCACAATTTCTCTTTTGTTAGCTTTCAATGTACTCACAATAGTTATACCATAGGACAAAAGAGATTTCGCCAAAGGATACCTGGTGTACCAATTATCTTTTGTCAGATTCCTGTGAGATCCTTTCCAGTCATTGATGAGACGATTGACGAAGAAATTTCAATTGTAGAACCTTCATTATAGAAGGTTGAATTAGAAACTTCATTAGGTCCTGGCGGCTGAGTTCCGCAGTAAATTTCAAGCTTGAGTGTATAAAACGTACGAGAATCAACCATAGCAAACATTTTTATGCTATATTTGGCAAGTTTATTAGAAATGTATTGAATAAAGGAGCACCTGCCCCTGAATGCTTCTCATCTATTGTAAGATTTTCTCCAGGCAAATATGTAGTTCTGCAGTTCTCTACGAACGAGTCATAAAACTCTATAATTGCCGCTAGTTTATCCGATTGTCTTCTGTCATTTCTTGTTGTTTTGTTATCAAATCTAATTGAACTGAGTAAAAACTTGAATCTGTTTATCCCCATCACACATTGTAAAATCTCTATCCCAGTGCCATCATAACTCCAAGCTTCACTAAGATTAAGTTTAGAGGATTTTTTGCATCCCAACAAGTATAAAATGCCAATAAACTCCAAGATTTCTTCTCTATTTGTATTTTCACATCTCTTTTAGAATGTTGTTCCTTATTTCCACTGCATACTTTTAGATCTATATACACATTTGTATATCGTACTATTTGATCTATCATATCAATATTTACAATCTTTAAAAAGGCTGAAATTTCATTCACGAACATCTTGACAGTTTTTGGGAAAAGGTAGAATTTTTTAAAGAATATTTTTACTAGGGGTACGTGCAAATTTACTTCGAATAGACATTTTCTTCCATTTGTGAATTTCTGTTATTTCTTTTACACCTTCACCCTTCTTGGTTTTTGTTTTATTAACAGTTTTTGTAAAAAAAATCAATTTCACTAACCTTGATTTCAGAATCCGTATCGTGATCACTTTTACGTATTTCCTCAACCTCACTGTCATCGGAAGATTCGTCATCTATAAAGTCATCTTCAGCAGAAAGTTCTTATAAAACAGAATTGATACGATCGTAATGAATTAAATCTTTCGATGACATAGTAGCACGGGTGGCGTGTGGAATACGCCACAAAACAGACAGCAGCGAACAAAAACATTAAAAACACTCAGTCTACGACAATCCCTATTTCACAAACTCTCACACTGTACTAACAAGGTTCTATTTATAGGGTAAAGAGGGAGGAAGTCTCAAAAGAATGTTGGAGGGGAGAGGGAGACGCCATTTTCTCATATTGGCGTACGGAGTTCGCTAGGCCGTGCTCTTAAGGGTTAAGGGTGTAGATAATATACTTACTTTTATAAGAAAAGTACACATGTAGACCTATATGTGACTATTTTTGTACTTGTATATAGCACATAGCAAATTTTAGAGACACATACTATTTAGCAAAAACTTGGCAAAATGTGTCTTATTCAGTCAATAGAATTTATCAGAAATTTAAATCCTCGGTAAAAGACTGTAAACCTAAACAAATTTTACGTATTATAGCAAGAAATTACTTTTCTTTTATTATAGCAAAAAATTACTTTTCTTATGCAAGAACAATTAAATGGAAGCAAGCTTATCACGAGAACACAACACACAAATACAGGCGCTAAATTGCCATGTGGCCGGTGTTCAGGTACCTACGTTTAAATATTTTCCTCTTTCAGGGCACCTTTCGACCTTATATTTGTTTCGGCGTTTTTCAGTGTACACCATTGTTTGTTTGTAGTCCATGTTGTGCTCTCTTTTGGGATATTTATTTCTTAATTAATTAATCGTGAAATGAAATGAATTATTCGATAAGTAATAATCACTAAATCTGGTCCAAATTATATCATATTTGGTCTTATTTTGATTACAATAATCTCATCATTATATATTATGTTATAAACTTTTTCATGCCGAAAAAGTTAATAATAGGAAAGTTTAAACATCGCTGGTTTTTAAACTTTTCGGCCTCGCATAGTCGCAATGCACTGTAGTGTAGGGAATCTTGAGGTTTTTCGATTGGTGGACGTAAAATTCTGAACAGAGTGTTGAATGAGTGTGATTGAGGGAGTGGATAGTCCAGTACGACGTTAAAACAAAACTTTAAAAAAATTAATAAAAAGCAGTACAGTAAAACCTCTGGTTATCACATGTAACGTACAATATTTTACCTAATCCCATTTTTAGAATATGGAAGAATTTTACTTTTGTTAGTAGAATTCAAAAGTATGTTAGTCTGTAAATCAGAGTTATTTAAACAATACAATTTTGTTTAGTAGTAATGAAATTAATCTGCTATAGCAAATAATCAGCTGAAGTAAACGTTTCAAACAAACAGCTGTTTGAAGCGTGATGTAATCGTAACTTATGGACTCTTTACATTACTAGAGATGTAAAGTAGATCAGTAAATTACTCCTTGGATAGAACAGTTTAACACCTGGGGTTAGTAAAATTTCTAAAGCCAAGTAATCCTATCTTCTCGTCCCCTACTTCCATTATAATAGTTCCCCGCCAAACAGGATTGAAAGAAATTTCAACTTATCTGCCAAATAGTGTTGAAAGACATTTCAAGCTCTCTGTCAATCAGCTTGGTTAGTAAATTCTCTGAAGCCAAGTATCTTGTCTCCTCGTCCCCTACTTCTGTTGTAATAGCTCCTCAATAAACATGATTGATAGAAATTTCATTCTACCTCCCTGCCAAACAGCGTTGAAAGAATTTTCAAGCTCTCCGTCAATCAAATCAGTGATGAAATAAATGAACTATTTTACATAAGTTTCTATGTGCACATCCAAGACCGACGAGCGAAGCACTGAACATAGTCCTTTGGTGGGATTGTATTTATATCAATTCTTTTTTTGGCTGTGGAAATTTTCTTGCGGGCAAATTTTTACAACAGGGTTGTTTTTTGGGACATAATGAAACAAAAGAAACTGAAAATAAATTTAAAAAAATAATTGCTGACAATAATTGCTGGCAATAATATATATAAAAATGTGGTCGTGCTCAAGATTATGACGTATGTTTCACGATTAAACTAAGCACTGTTTTTATTATTTTTATTAACTTCACTTCACTTATTTCCAAATTGCTTTTTTGTTAAAGAAAGTTGTGATCACTAGGTGGCTTGTTCTCCAGCCTATGTGCAATCTCAACGGAGGCTTAGCCTGCATAAATTGGATTTAGATTCCCTTGAATTATTTGACTTCACAAAACACTGTCCATTGACAATTTCTTCTTTGATTATATAATTTCACCTTGTTAAACCAATTTAAACTTTAGATTAACACCGATTTAATGGTGACTTTGCAACAACTTAGCAACAACCATACTTTTTCAGCAGAGTTGGGACTAACGAATATAAAAACTAACGAATAGATTAACTCTACTCGTTAGTTTTTTTTTTAGCATTAACTTCTAACTGTAACTAGTTAGAAAAATGAGTATCGAATAGAAATTCTAACGAGTTAGATTTATAAGCAAAAGCCTATTTTGAAAAGGACCATTTCGGTCACCAAACAGCGGAAACTCGAACAGTGGGTTTGTTAAGTCGGAGTTGGCCCGTTATAATTTCTCAGAATAGCGATAAGGAAAGTGCGCTCAACTCAAGGTTGAGCGAGGGGCTGGAAAAGAAGGGACAAGTGACTAGAATAGAATGTTGGGGGGAGGGGGCGGGAGCGTCCTGGGGTTGTTGACTTTGCCACAAACAATCACGAGCACACTTTCTCTTTTTACTTTTAGATCACTCGGCGCATCAGCTATGTGACTTTGGTTTTTGAGAGGGATTGAGATGCACAATCAGTAGACCGGTTGTCACCGTGGTACTAACTTACTTTTTGTACTTTCAATCTTGTACAATTATAATTGCCCAAGTGGTGTGGAAAGTGTTTACTGTTTTGTAGAACTGTTTGTAGTGCTGGCGTGTTGTTTATAGTTTAATTTTGTTTATATAGTTTAAAGTTATATAGTTATAGATTGATTAGTGGTATAGTTTCATTTGTTAAAATTAGTGAAGTTTTGTTAAATATACCCAAATCAGATATCTTATTTTATTTAACAATACCTGGGAAATACGAGAAAAGCATGTAGTATATTAAAACAAAGAAAATTAAATTACATTTTAAAATAGAGTGTAAGTTTTACTACAAGCTCTAAGTACTTCAATTTATTATTTTTACTGGTTTCCATTACACTGGAATTATACAAAATACAGAACAGAAAATATTCACATTGTATTGCAAAAATGTGAGTTGATCAGAGTTTTTTATTTGTTCATTTCTATTTAAACTAAAGATGGAAATACCTCGGAAATAAGTCCAATAAGTTTTTTTTTGTTACATTACAAAGTTCTTGACTTCTGGAAATTTTATGAGAGTACTTTTTTTACAAAAATTAAAAACAATTATTGTAAGTCCAAAAATGTATAGAAAAAATAAAAATAGCACCTTCTTATCACTCAACTATATACGTATCCATGCTGAAAGGCTGGTTTTTACTTATTCATCTATTCTCTCAACCGTCACTGACAGATGATTGAGTTTTTACTGTATATTATAGCTAATGGAAAATCTAAGGACAACACAGTTACATGTGCATTTGTTCTGCCAAACGTTTCACATTTGAGTTATCCTCAGCTTCTGTCTATATAGCAGAACTGTTTTCATTTCTCAATTCACTGAATATTGTACCACCGTTGTCAGTACATTTCTTTATATGTTCTGATTCTAGAGTGCTCTGGAATTCATTCAAGATATGTATTCCGCTCACAGACTTGGCCTAAACAGTGTTAAAGTGTAATTTTTTTAATCTTTTACAGAAGCACTTTTCAGTTTCCTACTTATTAGTGATGTACAGTACTAATATAAGTGTTAATAAACCATGATTTCATATTTGTGTTAAACAATTAAAGGTTATTAACTATATATAATATGTATTTAACTTGGGGGGAACTTGGAAATTCAGAATATTTTTACGTATAATTTTGATTTGTATTTTTTAAGATTCACTTATTTATATAAAATAATCAACTATCTTTTTTTATCAATAAAAAATACTTATTTTATTTTTATATAAACATTATTGAAGTTATACTTCCATAATACCTTCTTTCCTAGTACCAATTTTTTTACTTATCACTTATTAGTGTAACTAAAATTTCTTTATGTCTGTATCTGTAGCAATAACTGCAATTAAGAGAGAACGTGAAGACAGTGACGAAGAGGAAGGTGAAGTAAAGAAGCATTGTCCCGATGATGAGGAGATTAATGCTCAGGTTCAAAATGCAATAGACAGCATCCTCAACCTGCAAAAGTCTGATCCAGCCCTTGACGAAGCAGTCCGAAGCATACTAACCTCTTGACCTGGAAGCTTTCTTTGTTATAAGTCGTCCGTCAAATCATTGGACTTTATTTGCATGAAAATGGTGCATTTTTTTATATTTAATTTTACTTTTACATATTAAATGGTAAAAAACAGATATAAGTAAATTAGTTTTACCCGATTTGTATAAGGTAGATTAATACTTTAAATGTTTTATTTTTTATTCTATAACTTATCTTTTATGAAAGTTTGTAATAATATACGAAGTGAAGTACAATCTGTGAGGGCTGTGGTCTAATGTTTAAGTTTTAGACTAATGAGAATCATTAAACATTATTAATGTTAAACCTAAATTTATATAATTTATTGAGAAAATTGAGGTTGCTTAGTTGAGATTCTCCTTTACATCTCCTTCCATTGCATAACAAATCCTTCTACAATCAAAATTATTTTGTGTTAAAAAAAATGGATGCACACTTACTTTAGGAATATCCTACAATAAATTGAATAATATTATGTTAAAATGAGTTCTTAATAGGAAAAGAAAATAGATTCATAATGTTAATAATCGATTTATAAAACCGATTCCTTATAGAAAAATCAAAAAATAAACTCACAGGATCCATGCTCTCTCAAAGTATTGTCTTCACATGTAACTTCTTCACAAAAACAGCTACTCGCATATTAAATTGTTTGGTTGAAAATCAACATTATAATGGGTTGAAGTTAGCTAACATTTTCAGCAGTGATAGTAACAGTGAAATGAATCCCTTTATTACTCAATTAATATACATGAATCAGAAGTATTGGATTCACACTCATCCCAACATTTTAAAAATAAAGCAGTTTGCAACTTCATATCTGTACAATATGTATTACATTATAAAATTTCATATATTTTTAAATTTAGAAATTAGTAACAGGTGACCGAGGTCTGCTCGTTTATCTTTTTATATATTTTATGTACAAAAACATGCATACGAAATGTGTAACATTATTTCAAAAGTATTTTTTGCATTTTTTCCAGTTTGTTTTCAAAGCCAATTTAAAAAAATATTATCTTTTCATCGTGGAAACATTTTTTCTACGTATTGCTGGTAGCACGCATACACATAAGTATTAAATACAAATTTTGCATACATTCATGTTCTTTACTATAAAAAAATGAAAAATAAGATGGAACGCGAAAAGTACCTCTAAAATGATACATATTAACAATTATTGCAGGATTAACCATAACCTCAAAGCTATGCTTCAGATATGAGTCAGGCCTATATTAAAGTTAAATTAAATTGTAAAATCAAGCTTAAATATAGTAACAATTATTGAAGTATTAATAAATAACCTCAAAGCTATAGTTTAGAAACAAGACAGGCCTATATTAAAGTTTAATATTTCACTAATAATTTAGGCCAAGTTTCGCTTTCTTCTGACAAATTAAGTTATGAATCAAGCCTAAATATATTAACAATTATTGCAGAATTAACCATAACCTCCAATCATGCTTTAGAAATGAACCAGGCCTATATTAAAGTTTACTATTTCACTATCAATTTAGGCCAAGTTTTATTTTCTTTTTACAAATTAAATTGTATACATAAATAAATTTATGTAAATTGCATAACCTTGTTCAGCAACTAGATTTCTATTTAGTTGCTATCTTGTGTTTTTAACTGTAAATAATATGGAATGAAATTTTACATACTACTTAGTGTTATAAAGACCCAAATTGATTAGAATAATCAACCGATTTCCTCTTCTCGTATCAAAGTTGCAGCTATTTAAACTTTTTTTAAAGTAGAATATCTTAAAAACCGCCAACTATATTGCAAGGAAAAAAAAGGGGGGGGGGGGTCTTTTATATGGCAAACAAAATGTGTTTTGCATTTCTTCTGTATGTAAAAAAACTATCATAGTTATGGGTAAAAAGTGAAATTTCTAGACTAGAACCATATTTTTCAGTTTTTGTCTACAACTGTTATTTTTTTACCTCCAAAAAATATGTCTCCTATAAACTTGTTTCACTTTTTGTTGTTTACTGTTTCTTTTGTTTAAGTTATTCAATATTAAATCATTTAAAAATCTCTTAATCATCTAAAATTAATTTTTAAAGCATTGGTCTTCAAAAATTCAAAAACCATATTGTTTGCCATTAAAAAATAACAAAGTTGTTAAAAAGTTTAAACAACCACCATTTTGAAACGAGTCAAGCAAGTCTGTTATTATTTTTCTTAAGTTGAGTTTTTATAACACAAAGTAACATGCAAAATTTCAACTACAATATTATTTACCAAAATAAACACTTGATTTTTTGTTAAAAACACAAGATCACAGCTATAAAAAAATCCAAGTGTTTTAGGACATACCTTCATAGGGACTGTTTTCTTCATTTCTGCATATATAAAATCATATCCTGAAATGATTATTTTTAAAGACGTATATTAATTTTATAAATCTGTAACGTGAGTTTTGTAAAAAAAATTCAACAAATGCTTATTGAATTCCTTGATGCAGAAAAACTAATTGTAAATGAAATTTTCATGCGGTTTGTTTAAAAAGTTTCTATATACCTAGTTCATGATCATTAGTCTGTAGATAAACTTGCACAGACCCCATTTTACATATTTTACTTCCAGTTTACGTTTTTACAACCAAGTTGCTGAAATATTAATAAAATTCTGATAGCAGCATATTATTTTTAATAATTTTTTTTACAAATGCCAGGTGTTAAAGCGGTTGATGTTTTTGCAGTCTTTCATCGAACTGCTCAAAAAAACTTGTTGATGTTCTGTAAATTAACCTCCAAAGAGAAAAATTCGGAGAGGCAGCTGTTATATGATCAATTTGTTTACTTTTACAGACTAGTGATCGTGAGTTCAGAGTAGTTGTACATTTCATGTAATGCAAACTGCTGTTTTTTTAAAATTATGTTTTATTTTTTTAAATATTTGCCATAAATTTAAAAAAAACAAAAAAATATTGTTCTGAAACCATTGATTAAATACAATAAAAAATCATTCATTATTGTGACTCCTACTTCCTGGACCATTATTGTAAAAATTTTTAATTAATTTGCCAACCTTTAGATGGTCCTGTTAATTTCCCCTCTACTGCTGCTGGGTCTTACTAGTTTTGACACATACCTCTGTCATTGTCGAAGACGAACATTTTAGACGATGATCACATGTTACAAAACACTACACAACACATAAAGTATAAACACGTAATATTCACCATTAAATGGTCGTTAAATAATTAAAATAGGACATAGCTTTCCACACAAGTACTTGCGGTTCGTCTCGAATGCGAACTGAACTGGAAAGAAACAGATAGACCATCATTGCAGTGTATGGTTGGTTACATAACTTGCCGGTGTATTTAAATCCAATATAATGTCGAATATAGCGTTGGATTTAAACTGTAGTTGATCATTAAGTACGTCATTTGGTTGTGTTTTGATGGCTTTGTAAATGTGGAACTGTTCCAGTGTGTCCATTTGTGTCGAAACTAGTAAGACCTAGCAGAGGGGAAATTAACAGGACCATTTGAAGGTTGGTAAATTAATAAAAAAATAAAAAATCAATGCAAAAGTAAAAACATATCTGAGCAAAAGTCTCAGGGACATGTTGTGGTATAAAGGATTGTGCCTTGAACCTCACAGACTGTTACCATCATATTGTTTCTGTGCTACTCCTTTAAAACAATAAATCATCTGTGTTTACCGTTTAGTTTTATCTTTGGAGGTTTAAAAGATATATTTACTTACTTGTGTCTATTATTTAACTGCGGTTATTATACTTATAACATTAACTTTTTCAACTGAATAATAATATTTTTATGTAAAGATTAAAATTGTTACAAATTACAATAATTAATTATTACTGTATATAATATAATGTAATTAAGAATGTTTTAATCGGCTAAGTAGTATTTATTTATTTTGTGTTATTATTATTCAGTTGAATTGGTTTATAAGTTTTTTTCTAATTATTGTGACAACGAAAGTATTTGTAGTTTTTATTGCTTAATTTTATTCTGTTAGATTTAATTAATCTGCCTAGTCTTAAAAACAAATTGGTACTTTCAGTCTTACCTTAACTGTGTATAACATGCTTGTTTGGTTTGGAAACATTATATGCTTTTACGGTTTTGTATTTCGATATTTTTTATGAGTTATTGGAATACATATTTGAAAATTTTTATCAAATAGTAAACTTTGATTCAGGCTGTTGAACAGCCTTAAAACTAGTAAACCTTAATTTTAATGTCATCATTTTTAAAGAAATGTAAGTAATAATAATATTTTAGAAAATGTTATTACTATTTTGTTTTGAACAATTTGTCAAATGAAAACCATTACCCGATCAAAATATGTACTAATAATATTGTAGAATTTTCATTTGGAGTATAGTTTGCATTATTTCCCCCAAAATGAATTTGAAGAAATTCTAGCAGGTGGTGATTACTATTTGGAGTTTTTTTCTATATCAATATATTTAGAAGTTTTTGTTACAAAGACAAATTTAGATCAGATATGTTTAGACATTCCCATTATAAATAAATACAACTTTAACATTCATACAATTTTAAAACTACTAATTCTGTATGTTCTACATCTAACTAGTTAGCATGTAAAACTTTCTCTATTAGTTTAGAAATGCATAGCTTGGATTGGTTGCCCTTAAACAAATATTAAATTCAAAAATAATGTTTGCCATTTAAGGTTTTATTGATTGAAAGTACCAGCTTCTGTTAATTTATTTGAGTTGAACAGTATTTCTGATATTCTCTATAGCTTTATAAAGTGTTTGTTTTGTAGGATGTGATAGATGAAGACTTTAAAAAGGAATGCATTGGGTGATTAGTTCTAACAACTCTTAACTGAAAAGAAAGAAACCTATAGATTAAGAATGGATAATCAGAGTATTGTAGTTTAAGAATTTAATAATTTATGAGTTCCTAATTTTGTTTAGGCTGCCTGAAGACTGCCTACCTTTTTAAGAAACTTTTGATTGTTTTAACCCAACCCTGTGTCCTTGATTTAGTTTTCAGATTTTAAGCCAGTTAAAATCAAACCATTTCACTGTGTTTAATTATAATACACTTCCTAAAAGAATTATTATTAATTAGTTAGTGTTCAGATCAAGCAAATTTGATTTTCTTTTGGGATGAATTTGTATGTTTGAAATAAATATATATAATATAATAACTGTTTATTTTTATAGTAATTTTAGCTCATATGTATTTTAAGTTTGTGTTATTGAATATAACTAAATAGTTTTGTAAAGTTAATTCAATTTATTGAATTATAATTCAATTTTATTTATTTATGTGACAAAAATATCAAATGGGTATAAATTTATATATTTATTTGACGCTAACAAGTGTTTTTATATATATTTTTTAAAGTGATTTCATTAAATGGTTTAGTTTTACAAATATTGTTAAACGAGTGTTTCTATTGTTAAAGATTTTTTTTAACAAAATAATTTACTGTGCACATACTGACTGACTTTATTTAGGAGTGGTTTTAATAAAGTGTATAGAAGAGAAAAACAAAATATAACTATATTTTTTCATATACTGTGAGCAGTGTGCATTTGAAGGTGGTATTTTGTTGTTGCTTTTTTTAAAATAATTTACTTATAAATATTCTATTCATGTTAAAGTCCAGATTAATGGTGAGGTCGTGGAATTAGGAGTCGACTGCACAGATAAAAACTTTTTTTCACACAGCAAGACTTATCTGTGACCAATACTTTCCATACATTATATTGTGTTTTTCCCAACATAATTTGATTTACATTGAAATCACCAGTTTTTTCTCTTTAATGTAAAAGTTGCAGGATTCTACTGCAGTTATACGATAATTATTAACAAATTGAAGTAATAACCACCTTAACAGAATTTAACATGTTTATATTATTAACTGACATCTTTATTCTTGGAAGACCTGTTTTTTTATAAAAAACACTATTTTAAATTCAAATTCAAAGATGTATTGCTCACAAGCTGATAAAACTGATTATAGATCAAATAACTTGACAATTTTAACAGAAATATTTAGTTTATGGAATGAAACAAAAATTAAAATGAGTGGTACAGTGTGTGCACTTTTTCTTCTATTTCTTTTATGATTTACATTTTATTGATTACCATTCTGGCTTTATTGGAAATATATAATATATTTATATATTAATGTAAATCTGTGTTATGCTATGTAATTGAAGTTAGTAATTCTCTCTACTTATATATTATTTTAATTATTGTTGATTTTTGATTACCGATTTACATAATATTTTATTTTATTAAATTCTTTAAAAAAAAAATCTTATTTCAATGTTTAAAAGTTAAGCTTACATAATGCAGCAGTTGTTTGTTTTGTCTATAAAAAAATATTGTAAACAAATAGTTGATTAAACTGTGATCATTACTTGTAACTAAAATTAATTGTCATAAGTACTCAAATTTATATTAACTTTATAATTTGCAAGATTGTGTTCAAAAAACTAAATGTGAAACATAGAATATGTATACCAATATAATTTACTTTGTTTTATTCTTATTGACTGTAAGTAGTTGGTGTTTTCAGACCACTGAAAAATTTAGCAATATGCTCTCAGGCTGGCTAAAAAAAGCCATGATAAATGTGTGTGAATGATTGAATGGTTGTACGCTATTTTAAGTTTATTTTGTAAGTTCGAAGAGAATTGAGGCTCCGGGCAAGACTGATTCTTATCACCTATTTATGCTTAGGGACATTCCATCAAGATCTTTATAGTAAAGGTTCATGAACTGTAAAAGAAAATGTGTTTGAGATTGAATTGAATCTCAAACTTCAGATAATTTAGGTGGCGATGTGGTTGTGACAGTCCCAGATCTCATTCTACAATCCTATGCTTGAAATTAAGTTGTTTAACAAATAAATTGTACAAATTGATAAGGAACTTGTCATGTAATATTTGTAAATATTGTAAATAACTTTTACAGATAAAACAAATCCATTCTAAAATCTGTCGTAGTTGTATTTTATTTTATAGATTCCTTTTGAACAAGAATATTAATACTTATATTCTTACTTCATTTGTCAAAGACTTTTATAAAGCTATCAATATTTATATGTTAAATAAAAAAACATAACAGTATTAGCCTAAAAAATAAAGACTATTATTGTCAAAGTTTTCGTTTGTTATACATAATGATTTTGTGGTGACTTGTAACTAGTGAACTGTAATACACAAAATTTATGTTAAGATCTGTACTATGTTACAAGCGCATATGCAACTAAAGGAATGCATTATTGAATATTATGCAGACTCTACAAAACTAGAGCCGAGACTAAAAATGTTGATAAAAAAACCTACTGCAAAAAATTACAAACTACACTTCTTTATAAAGTCTTAAGTTACTAGTGTTTGCCAGCAATGGATTTTGCTATTTCTCTACAAATGAAAATATAGGCTTTGGTTCATTGAAAAACTTTTGAACTTTCCAACCGCTAGCAATCAAAGTTAATTTTTTAAATTAAGTTTAGTATGAATTAAAAAAAAAAACAATATTTTTCCAATAGGGTATTTATGAAACCTATGTAAATAGAAGTTACTAGATTGCTAATTTAACAGATATGAGCATGCTGATGCTTCAGATTGTCTACCAGATCATACAAATTAAATTTCTTGACTTTTTAGGAATTCCCCAGTCTTTTATAAGGAGACCTCAAATAAAAGTTTGGTGACCTTATTTTCAAGCAAATCGAAATATATATTGCATTTAACAAACATGTACAGATATCAAAATCTTAAATCGTACTGGCTAGATAATTAACAAACAATTATTTGCTTTATAACACGGGAAACCAGTCATTAAATAAATATGAACTAAAACAGTTTGTGAAACTGTTATGTTAAACAAATAATCCGGAACCGTGTTTCAAAAGATTCCTTTCTCCCCTCTCACTGTACAAGAAAAAGTATATTTCATAACTAGTGGGAAAAGTTGTAGACGAGCAATTTAAAGAGAACGAGCATCTGAAAAACAGGGGTGCCCACCCCCCAATGTAGATACCCCCTCCCCTTATAAACAATAAACCTTAACCTTAGTAGCTCTTGTGTTGTGACAATGAATGACCTGAACCTAGCGCACTGTACATATCTACAATACTAATCCAATCAGGAATCAGAGATTTTGTAGTGTTTAAATAAAAAAATATAATGGTGTAAGAAATAGTTTATTGTATCAAAGAAATAAACTACAGTACAGAGTGCTATTAACAATGAAAATGATAAAATATAACTGTATAAGTTAGCAAAGTAGCGACCAAAATCAGTATTTTTGTTGATACATTGGCTATTTCTTAGAAATTTAAAAGTAAAACACGAAATTGTTTGTACAATTTTCTATAAATTACTTTACAAAACATTTACTTTTTCTAACTTCTGTGATTCTTTGAATGATTTATACAATAAAGTAGTGTACTTACAGCTCTCAGTCCTTTTTCTTTTTTATTCCCTGGTGACGTACGTTTCGCCTTTTCTATTCAGGCATTATCAAACCTACACTTCACTAGTACTTTACATTTGTTAATGCACGTCAAGTTTTTAAAATGAAACACTTATACAAAACATTCACAAACAACGTGTAACACATAACACAACACAACATTCAATAGGGACATTTAAATTTTATTCACAATTACGCGAGCCGAACGTACGTGTGGCCGCGATCGTTTTTTGCAAGCTACTGATTTTCCTTATCAGTCCAGTGTGCTCCCTAGCTTAAGTTGGAGGGGTCCATCTGAATGATTTTGTCAAATATATTGTTGGATTGGAATAAGGTTTTTTCATTTAATAATATTGTTGGGTCTATTTTAGTGTGTTTATAGATTTGGAATTCCTCTAAAACGTTCATAATAGGGCCTTTCGAGCATTTATGTAATATTTGCAGGTTTTTGTCTATATTGGTGTAACTGTGGCCTGTTTCTATTAAGTGTTCTGCAAATTTGGAAGGTTTATTATTGTTGCTGGTATTCTTATTTGGGATATGCTCTTTAAATCTGGTTTTGAAGGATCTTCCGGTTTGGCCTATGTATTGCATGTAGCAATTGTCACAGGTTATTTTATAAATGCCGCTTGCATCATGATGGTGTTTATATTTTTTATGTTGCGTTATCTTGACTTAAATTGTTAGTTGTTCTATAGGCAAGTTTGTATCCTTGTTTTTTGAAAATTCTTGCTGCGACGTTGTCCAATAAACCATGGTAATTTATTCCAATATATTTGATTTTTTCCTCAGTTGGTTGCCTTGTTTTTCCCTTCCTTCTAATTATTCTGTCTACCATATTGTGGCTGTATCCGTTTGAGATGGCTATTTGTTTAATAATATTTATTTCATTGTTGAAATCGGGTTGATTCAGTGGTATGGATAATGCTCTGTGTATAAGACTGTTATATGCTGCTAGTTTATGAGTAAATGGGTGATTAGAAGAGTTGTGGATAGTATGGTCAGTTTGCGTAGGTTTTCTATAGATTTTAAAGGAAAATTTCTTATTTATTTTGGTTATAGTTATGTCT